>JANHFJ010001095.1:41329-53167 GCA_032468195.1 Cerberus rynchops | reverse complement strand
GGGAAGCTATAGGTTAGAGAGCACTAGACTATAGCCAATTAAGATAATAATTTGATCTGATGCTGGAAGAGCTGGAAAAAGAAGACAGAGAAGCTGCATTTTACTGCTAAGACAAGAAATCCCTCCTATAACAAAATGACATTTAGAAGCTAATCAGTTTAGTCAAACAAACTTCCAAATGCCGACGAACATCAGAGAACATACCAGCAGAGGTATTAAACATTGCATTTAACTTGGGATTGCATCGTCAATAAAACAAACTGGTGCTTACCGTCACCTTGGGGAGTTCCAGACTGAGGAATCTCAGAGGCAGCGCTATCAGCAGCAAAGACTTGAGCCTAGAATGAAAGAAAGAGAAGGCACAGTGAACGATTTAAACTTCATCAAATGGGACAGAGTGCCATACATGACAAGTAGATATGTTTTTATGCCACTTCTTATCCTAGAATTAACAAAACTCTACTTGGGTTGTTGGCTGCAGAGACAGATCCAAAGGACTCACATTGATGCCAAAGCCTGTCTGAGAATCGAAATCACTACTCTGGCGAGTCAAAGAGCGATACTGCTGATACACATCATCTCCCATGTCTTGTAGAATCTGGCTCACTTCTTGATTAGTGGTATTCACTTTGGGTTCAGATTTGTCTGCTGAAAATAGAGTAACAAAAGCAGGTTTATAGATAGTACTTTCAGTGGTAAACCTGCACATCTGGCCAAAACAGAGTTATCTCTTCCAGAAAGATAAAGTATTGATATCTTACATACTTATCTTATACTGAGTGACTTGCTGGAAAAAAAAAACCCATCCAAGAGGCCCAACCCTTTCTAGGGGCAAGGGAATAGTTAATATTAGTGCTGGCTTCAACTATGTGTATAGTACATTTGGAGGAAAAAGGCAAAACTATTTACAATAGGGTTTCAATCAAAAGGCATGAACGCTTCAGTAGTCAAAAACTATGATGCCACCCATATACAGTTCTCTGCTATTATGTCCCAGGGTATAATGTACCTTCATCGGGGGCATGGTAGGCAGCCAAAGCATTCAGCATATCATAGATCACCTCCTTGATTGTATCAGGTATGACAGGTAGTGGTGAAGGTTTAATTGGAGTAGTTTTCACTAGCTGGACAGCATTGGGGCCCTTAATCCGCAAGTTCTCGAACTCGTCATCAGAGGCTTGGGGAGCAAAAGGAGAAAGAATAAAAAGAACTAGAGCCGCCAACACTACAAACAGGACCTGGAAAAAGAGGTTGGAAAGGGGAATAGAGTTCAGCATGCTTACATCTGCTTTGGGGAGATTTTTACACAAAAGATCTATTATGGAAAACATTTCTCCTTCTTGCCCCTGATCCAGATCATCGTTTCCTCAAACATGAACAGTCAAAATCCAGGTTTCTGGCATGCCTGCACATACACACGCTGGTTACTACAGGAGAACCAGCAGAGTTATGATATACTTACCAGTTCCGGACCCACGGGGAGCAGGCAGGGCAATACGAATGCAACCATTGGCTACCTCAGTAAAGATCTCAGGATTTCGGCAAGCAGCTGGGCCCAGCACTCGCAAGATATAGTTGATCTCTCGGGAGCCCAAGCTGCCTGATACCACACCTGAAGTGGTGCTGCCTGCTCCACTAGTGGCTGCTGAGCGTACAACCTAGAATGACAGAAGAAAAGGGCAGGTGAGCGAAAGGATCTGAAAAAAATTAATATCATTAGACCAGTCTGCTTGAATTAGAGGCAAAGTTCAAAATAAAGGGCAGGGCAGCTAAGAGAAATCAGAGTTAAGATTCACAATCATTTTATAGCAGATCTGCATTGACACAGAAATACTGAGAGAATAAAAACTATGAATATATGAATTAGGAATACCTGACTTACAACTGGCAATGGGCTGTTGCAAAGAAGAAGAAGAAAGCTAATTAATTATAAGGTTGAATCTGTTGAAAGACAGGTTTGAAATCATTCTATACTATCTGGTCAAGCTGCATTTGGAATTCTATATTATTCTGAGAACATATGTTTGCACTGTAGGTTGCCTTGGGTACTTGATAACGAGAGAATGAAATTTATAAATTAATATAGTGGTGGAAACAACACTTACAAACAAGCTGAATATCTCTTTGCCAGATGGCTTCCCTTCCTGCCATATTTTGTATTACGTGGCACAGGGCATCAGTTTAAATTATTCTCCAATTTCTTTCCAATATGATTTTATGAATACAGGTGGTCCTCGACTTACAATAGTTTGTTTACTGACCTTCAAAGTTACAATGGCACTGAAAAATGTGACTTATGATGGTTTTTCACTATTATGACCGTGGCAGCATCCCCATGATTATGTGATCAAAATTCAGATGCTTGAAAACTGGTTCATTTTTATGACCATTGCTGTGTCTCATGGTCATGTGATCACCTTTTGCGACCTTCTCACAAACAAACACAATGGGAAAGCCAGATTCACTTAACAATTGCTGCAAGAAAGGTCATAAAATGGGACAAAATGTTTAACAAATGTCTCACTTAACAACAAAAATGTGGGGCTCAATTGTGGTTGTAAGTTGAGGACTATCTGTACAGACCTAACATTCCCAGTGTTGAATACAGCTGGTTTTTTTCATCACTACAGGCAGTTCTTGACTAATGATCACAATTGGACCAGAATTTCTGTCGTAAATTGCTGCAATTGTAAAGGCAAGATATCATGTGATTACTTGGGTCTTAAAAGGCCCCAGTTAAGAGGCAGTAAACAGGTCTGAAAAGAAGCTAGCAAAGGGCGGCAAGGCACCTCTGCTTTCAGGACTGGTTGTAAAAGGCGAAAGATTGGTGCAGGGAACTGGGAGTTGGGCAAGCCGCACAGTTCTGGGACTAGCCTGCTGCCCCGCAAGGCTGCTGCAGGGTGGCTAAAGAAAAGCAAAGATTGGAGGTGGGGGGGGAGAGAGGGAATAGGAGTGGCAGAAAAGCCCCTGCGGTGGGAAACACAGGTGGGCTGCCAAGCACCTAAAGTTTGATCATGTCACAACAAGGGTTTGACAATGGACATCACTTTGGCCATGGGTTGTAAGTCCATTTTTTTCAGCACTGTCATCATTTTGAATGGTCACTGAACTAACGGCTGTTAAGTCAAGAACTACCTGTATATAAATTATCCAGGAAAGCAATCAATGATGATTCCACCTCTTCCCTTGTGTAGGTAGCATGAGGCCAACTGTACCTTTTCCATGGTGTGATGCAGTGTGCAGGGATCCTCTATGATGTGTCGGAAAAGCAGGGTGACAAGAGGGGTGAAGCCGTTGAAACCAGAGCTCTGTGTCAAGCCCAGGATCATGCGCGTGCTCTTGAGTTCGGCAAACATCATGGCATATTTGTGGTGGCGGGTGAGACGCAGACAGAGGCGCAGGGTGGCGTGCAAAGTGTCTGGCTCCACAGGCACACCCAACATGCTCACACAGGCCCGGATCAAGACTGTCACCATCTCTTCTGTCAGGCCTTGGATTAGGATCTCTGAGGGTTTCACCTCTTCTGGTGGTGCTTCTTTCTCCGGGGCTAGGCTATCAGCAGGCACAGGACTATCGGCGAGGGTTCGGGGGGGGGAAATGGATGTGAGTGAAAAAATTCAATCTGTGGTTTGGGGTAAAAAACAGACGTAAGAATATGCATGTAGTACCGTTTGCTTTTTCCTCCTTAACCTTGCTTTCCATTTCTTTCCCTTCCTCCAAAGTTCTCTCCAGTTCTTGTCCATTGCTTTCCTTCACAGTCTTGCTAAGTCGGGGAACCCTGAGCAAGGTCAGCATTACTGGCCTCCTGTTTCCAGTTTCTTCATTCACCTTTGCATCCAAGAAACATACCGGAAGGTTAGAGTCACCCCACTCATTTATCCAAACCAAACTTCTGAACAGAGAATGGAAAGTTTATATACCTGCACCATTGTAGTAAACTGCACCGTATAGCGCCGGCGGCCAGCAGTGAAACGAACACTAGTCTCCCCCGCTTTCCAAGCTGTGTCAATAGTGCTATTATTACTTGCGCTATAGCTACACCATCGGCCTGAACGATCATCAAACCATCGCCAATTGTTGCCATTAGCCTGAAGGTACTGGAGGGAAAAAAAAGTAGGCTATTAGTACCCTACACTATAATTCTAGGCATAAATATTCAAAAACAAATCCTAGGCGTTTACAATAGTGGTTGTATGCCTGAAAGAATACGAGTAACCCTTCTATGAAGCAAAGTAACTCTTCAGACATGAGACAATCAATTTCATGCAAGTTTTAATTTAATAATTGGAGTGGCAATGGAATACAGATACTGTTAGGAACATGTTTCAAATCTGAAATTGGATACTGCGTCTTTATCGTGCATTATATCCCAGGCAGATTCCTATGTGAAGTGTACCTCTAAAATAAACACTGTTCAGCCTTCCCCCAGCAAAGGAAGCCAATTGTAACTTAATGATAAAGACTTTGGACTGAATATGAGGTACAAAGAGGACATAAGGCAAGGCAATATTTCAGATTGAAAACATGATAAAAAATGCTGGGTGATGTAAAACAAATGGAAGCAACAAGAAGAAAACAATTTTCTGCCTTTATTTGCAAAAGTAGATACTATAGTGGTCACTGATCAAGATAAAGTGTATCTAACCTAAAACTAGGGGCAAATGTTTATCAATATGTTAATGTAAGAACATCAATTAACTTCTTAAACCTCTAATGCAAGTACTGCAAGAGATGCAGCTTGCACATTTTAGTGCTATCACATGCATACCTTTGTATTTTCCCAAATGGCTGTATCATTTAGTACCAATTAAAAGTATGCAGTGTATGTTCATAGGCACTCTGCCTTTTCACATCACTTCACACAACACAAATATGGAAGCTGTCATCAACATAACAAAGGTATCCTTCCAATTTTACAACCCACATTCATACATCCCTCCATGTGGCAATTGTGTCTGTGCCTTATTTTTTGCATGGCTTTGGAAGTAACATCTAACTTTTTCTAAAGACCTTTTTCAACCACCTCTATAATCAAAAGTATAATGTGAATTTATTTTGTGTCCTTTAAATATTCTTCTGTATTAAAAATTGTGTCCAGTTTTAAAATTCACTTAAAGCAGTAGAAGAAGAAACATAAAGAAAAATAATTGAGCTATGTATGCCCCTAAAGAGACTCTCAAATTTTATTTTTTGACTCTACAATAGTCAAGAAGATATGAGGAGCAAGGGGTGGGGTGTGATCAGTTTTACTAATCTTGAATTGGAAGGACAGGCTGCCAACTGAATAAATAAATGTTGCATCTTAAGACAATTTTAATTCATTGTGAATGCATAAATAACACTTGGCCAGTTGCAGAGTTGATACATACAGAGAAATTTGGTTTTCAATGATAGTGGATAGTGGAATTAGAATGATACATTTGCATTAAATTTTAGTGAGGAGGCCTAAAACTATATTTTGTCTGCTGAAATATTAGCACAGTCTGGATCAACTGTATGATAGCATTTACTTTGGGAAAAACCCCACAGTTCAACTCTGAGCTACAAATATTCTCTTCTATCGGTACTTTGGGAGAAGCTAGCATAAAAGTTTATATAGCCTAAATGTTTTTAACCACTTCAACAGCCAGAATTTTTCTTTCCACTAAGAACATGCATCTTTTCTCTGGGTTCATACCTTGTTCATTTGGGCTCTTCTCTTGGAGGAGATAGCTGTTTTCTCATAGAAGTCAATTAACAGCAATACTGGGGTGATCCACCTATAGGAGAAATTTGATAAGGCCAGGAAAGGCAGCAAATTATTTTTTAATTTATAGTCTGACTTTCTGTGCAAGTACATTCAAAAACTATCTCATTAGGTAGATCTGATTCAGACTAAGATGCTGTAGCCCATTTAAGATTGTAACCCTGCTAAGATAACAATATTGCTAAGGCCTTTTGGCCTTTCCACCTTTTAGCATGGAACTCAAAAGACCTGACAGCAGGCAGAAACCCCACCCAGTCCTAGTTAGTCAGTGCATTCTATGTTATATAAATCCACCACATATATAATTACAAAACTGAAATTCACTTTCAAAGCACAAACAAAAATGTCTGAAGCAAAGCCTCAGTGCCGCATAAATTTGGAAAGCTGAAACTAGGTTACGGGTTTCCAACGCTAGTCTATTATTTGTTACTTACTTTGGTGTTTGCACTTCCTTCTGTTCCTTGGCAGCTTGTAGGCAAGGTTGTACCACTTCCAACAGTTTTATCAAAACATTGAGAATACCACTTGATTCTACGACACGAGCACATGGCAATTTCAACTCCTGTTGGCAGTTAAAAGAAAAAAGATCAGCACCCATGCAGTTGAAAGGAAGTAGTCTAGATAAACTGTTCACCACTGAAGAAAAAAAAATGTTTTCAACTATGATATAGACAACAAAAAAGGAGTTCAAGATTTGTAGCCCAAAACTTAACATCCATTTTACTGCACAGGCCTTCATTTCATATGCGAGGGGCGGTGGAGAGATAAACTGATCAAATTAGGTTGACATAGAATGTCAGCTCTTTCTTCTCTTCCCTTGGGTTTGTTAATTTATTTTACACTTTTTATCTGAAAATGTTCACTAAAATACTAAATACAGTAACTTGGATATTTAAATAAGAAGTGGAACTTTCATACTGCCAAGCAATTACTCTTCTATAGAGAATGCTGCCATCTACCTGAATTCAAAAGGAATTGCTTACATATGCTTTAAATAGGCAAGTGATGTCATCAGGTACTTTGGAATTCAACTAACATCCATCTTTGTTACTATGGCCAATGATAAGCCAATCATAGCTGCAGGCCAAAATACCTGGAGGGTACAAGCTGTCTATCTCTGTTGTAATCAATAGAATTCTAGATATAATCTTAAATAAATTAAGGGCATCCTGGCTCCAAAATTGACCTTTACTTTGCAGAGGAATTAACTTAATAGTTATTGCAGAAGTTTAAACTCCATATTCTATCCCCAAAAAGCTGAAGAGTTGGTATTATATGTTTCTTTACTGTGACATTCAGTATTGAAAAAAATGGCTGTGAGTGAACAAAACAGTTAAGAAATAAAAAAAAATACTGAATTAAGTGGTGGCTCTAATCCCATCCATACTTTTAATTTTGCAATGTAGAACAATGAAACAAGAAGACAATTACCTATATGCACACAGATACATAACTCATGTTACTGTCTATAATGGAACATGTAAACTGTTAAAAATGTTGTATCTTATTCACCCTATGGCTTACCACCCAACCTTTCCAAGACCAGAGTGAAAGACAGCTACTGGATCCAAAGTAGAAAAATGTCTTGGAACTGCTGCACATGCACTTACTGTAATGCTGGAACCTCCTTAAAGCTCCTTTCCTGAGCTCAAACCAAAGATATCAGTCTCACCTCAAATAGTAAAGTTAATAGCAGGATACGCGTGGCCAGATTGGAGGCCTGAGGTAGGGTAGCCATCTGGCTAATCCATTCAGAGACAGTCTTTGTATCACTTGTAGTGAGGGGCAGAGCTGCCTTGATGAGCACATCAGCAGCTTCCCACACCTGCCAAAGGAAAAGTATGTTATCAGTGGCACTAAGAAGCCAACCAGCAGGATCGTACCTGGGTCTTTTTTAAGCTGTGTTCCTGTTTTATTAATGAAATTACTTTTCAATTTACACAATACCCAGAAATGAATGCCATGCTTACTAGTTATTTCACCTTGGATCTTCCAGTGTTTTTATTTCAATCTGAGCATTATTTTAAATATATTTCCCAAAATAGAAGTAGATAATTTTTTTTTGCTGTTTGTGAAAGATAAATATCATCCTTATAACCATTGCATTTAACAAACATGCATTTTGGTTTGTCATCAACTATATACATGTGAAATATTTGTGCTACTTATCATTGGATTAACTGTTTCTTATCTTTATACCCATATTGCTCCAAAAATCATATAAAAATGGCTGTTTGTTTAGCTTAACAACTATGAATCTTTAGGCCTTGAAAAAAATACTTTACCAATAAATAAGTAAAATATATAAACATACACAAACAACACCCCCACCAAATCTTCCACAAGCATGGCTATGTGAAAACATGGACAATATTATACTGCAAATAAAGAAAGCACCTGGATCACTTGCCATGTAAGATCTCAAATACAAACTCCAATTCAATTCAACATTTATAGCTTATTGTATTTCTTTGAGCTAGCATGCAGAGAATTAAAACAGTTTGATCCAGATACTCAAGACGTTATGGGATACAATTCTCATTAGGCCCAAGGAGGTATGTTTTGGCTAAAGATGTAACCAACTAGAATCAAATGCGCCTGGAATCATATCTGTTTTTTCTCCTAGATTATTTTAACAAGACACAGAGGTGATGCTTTCTTAGCATAAAAATTTAATCTACCTGATTCACAACTTGTTTGAGGATCATATCTCTATAATCAGCTCCATTACGTTTGATGGCAGTCATAATGAGGTCACAGACACGGTACACTGTATCTGGGAGCTCATCCAGGAGGTGAAAGCAGCCAGGTAGCATTGTGTCAGTGAAGTTGTGCAACTCTTCTTGCTCAAGAGGTTCTGCATCCTGGAACTTCTCCAGACACTTGGCTTCCTCTTCCTCCTGTTTCTCTCGAGCCTTCCGTTCTTCTTCTTCTTTCCGACAAGCAGCTTCCTAGAAAGGAAAAAACAAACAAACAAACAGCTATTTATACTTACTTTATCTGCTTATATACCGCTGGTTTAAAAAAAAAAGGGTTTGGGCATTTTACAGCCTAAAAGCTGCCTTGCCTCCTTTATCTTTCCTATACAGCAGATCATTAAAAGATGTTGGTAGAAAGCCTTTTGGTAAGGGAAAATGGCAGTGTAGATGCCTCCAACAGTCTCAGAAACACTGTCACAACTTATTTTGCTCCCTGTAAAGGGGTGGGGGGGCTTCTTCCTCCCTCTGGACTCAAAGGGGAAACTATTTGACCCCAGAACTGTTTCTTCTTGTAAGTAAATTACAGAAATTGTAAGAAATTGGTTTTCTCAATTGTCTTGTGAGTTAAGTAATGGGGGCAAGACTTCCCACTGAGTTCACATATATGGATGCTAGAAACAACCTTTGTTTCTTTTTTTTTTTTAAATATTTTTTTAATTTTAAAACAACATATCATTGTGTGTACAGCATGGTATCTGGGCATCTTTTGGTACATTAATTATATCACATAAAATTAATCATTTTGGTACAGACATATTCATATTAATCCTCTTCAATTCCATTATCGTTCTTAATTCCATTTACAATGTTCATATTAAATATACTCTTCCCTTGTTATATAAAATTCATCATTTCAAAATTGTACTAATCTCTATTTTCCAATTCTCTATTCTCTTCTTAATTTCACCTTATAAAATATTTTCCTTTGTTCTTATCTTCTCTTAATTTTATCTTTTGAAATATTCTAATTATAATAATACACATTTTCCTATACTACAACTTTTACTTATTCCATATTACAAAAGTTTATTTCTATATTATTTTTATGTCATTCCTCTTCTAATGCTTGTCATATCTATCAATAAATATTCAAAATCATTATTCACCTCAACATTCCTTATACTAGCCATTTTTTCATCCCTTGTCTTATATTACGATCATATGCATTAACATCATTTTTTATCAATTGTCTCCAAAATTTCATATCTCTGTATCTTTATATTCTGCTAATCTTGTGTGTTAATACAAATTCAAAATAATTGTTCATCCTTTTTACATTTCATGTACTACCCATTTTTACATCCCTAAACATTTATTACAATCATGTGTATTGACCTGTTTAATCAATTCTCTAAAATTCAATATCTCCTGCCTTTCCTATCAAACTATCTAAAATATTTCTCTAATTTCATATTTTCATAGTTTCTATAGTTCAAAAAACAATCTAGGAATTGTGTACTTAATATACTGTTCCTCTAACTTCTCTTCCTTTTTTTCTAATCTTTTATCTACACCTCTGCCACAATTACTGTCGTTAGGAAAGTTTGTTTCTAGCCATCATCTCTCATCTTCCTTAAGGTTCTTATTGTTCTTTTCTTAGCTTGTATCACCTTTCCCAATTTCCTCTTTAAGTTTCTGGCTCTATTACCATTTACATTTCCTCTCTCTCCTGTCCTTTTCCTGTATTTTAATTTCAAAATGCCTGCTGTTTTTCCTTTTTCTTTCCCTCATGAGACTACCTGAGCCTCTGTTCCCTCCTTGGCTCCTTCCCAAATGCTATTTTTTTGTTTGATTTCTCCCCTCTTTTTCCTTTTTGGTATTGTGCCTCTTATATTGATGGAGGTTAACAGAGGACTTCCGGTTGACGTCACGGTCGATTCCAGTCACGAAAACGGGTCACTCCGTCTTCACGCTGGTCTTCCCCCACTTGTGGGCTCCACAGAGAGCCGGGAGCCACTCTGTAGGAGTGGCGAAGCGACTAGGGGCACCAGGAGTGGTCAGGGAGAGTTCGCAACTTTCCCAGAGGATCCCCGGGCTGAAAGTCCTTTCAAGCCACAGCAGGATGAAGAGGCGGAAAGAAATGGCCGCCAAGCAGCTGTGACAACTGGTTTGGAACATCTAAGACTGATCCAGGAGCTAAGTCAGTGAGCAGCCATGGAACTGGGTGAGAAGACTTATTTTTATCGATTTTTAACCCCAAAAGACTATCCTTAAGCAAAACTTCCTGAAACTACTTAATACTATTTGGAATCCAGCAGCGAAAGGATTCAGGAGTGGGGAAAAAAACAACAACTGAAAGCTGAAATGGAAAGGAGAATCAAAAAGGGAAGGTGACAAATAATTTTTAAAGGCAGAAAATTGGAGCTTTAGTTTGAAAGGCGTTTTGTTTGTGAATAGGCATTTTTTAAGATGCCGGAATGATGGATTTAAAAGAATTTATAAATTTGGAAACTTTAAAATAAATAAATACAGAATTGTTTAAGAATTTATTGTTATTGGAAACCTGATCCTACAGTGCCATCTGCCAATTGGAGGAGTATATTGCATCTAAGTAAAGTGGAAGTAAAAACTTGAACTTTACAGGACTATAATAGCAAATTGAACTATTAAGAGAGACTTAAGAGCCGGAGAAAGAAAAAAAAGAGAAAGAAATAACTATCTGTTTTTTAACTGGGTAGAAGAAATAAAAAGCACAATTTAAAAGTGTGAGAGTTGTACCTTTGAAACAGAAGACTGGCTCTAATATTGGACTATGGAGATACATGGAACTGGATCATAAATGAACAGTAATATAAGAAAGAGTTTGTAAAATGCTCCACCAGGAAGAAATGGACAGCTGGGAGGAGTTGGTGTTTTCAATATAGGAAACAAGGAAAATTGCATAAGTTAGTAGATTTTTTCTTATGAAAGTTGGTATTTTGGGGAGATTGGAAATGGAATTGTCTCTCCCCAACTGGATAGGATTCAACAAAAAGTATTAAAATTACTCAATGTAAATTACCAAAACTTTTTTTGATTCAAAGAACAATTTAGGATTGGTTGATATGTGGAGACAGAAAAATGGAAGGCCAAGAGAGTGTACTTATTTTATTCACAAAGACAGGGATCCTTTTCAGGAATAGATATGATTTGGATTTCAAAAACTTGGCTACTAAAATTTCCAAAGTAGAAATTTTATTGTGGTGGAATCACCAGCAAAGGGGAAGCAAAAAGGCATTTTATCAGGGAGTCTCTCTGTTGGAGAAAATGGCAGAGGTTAGGCCAGGGGTGGGCAACCTTGGCTCTTTCATGACTCATGGACTTCAACTCCCAGAATTCCTGAGCCAGCCATGC
>JANHFJ010001095.1:21517-33068 GCA_032468195.1 Cerberus rynchops | reverse complement strand
AGGGATGAACAGTCTGTACTTCTCGGGTGTCGTGACCCAATATCCCATTTGGGGCCTCAGAAAACTAGAATATTTAATTTATCTATGTGACATTTCTAAGAATGTTGGTGGCTTACACAGAAAAAAACAGCTTAAAAGTATCAGTTACAAAAATAAAAACACAATAGAACAGTAAAACCTGAAAAAAAAATAAAGCTTTCATCATCAAATTAGGAGAAGGCTCTTTGAAAACACTGATAATCTGATCTCAACAAGAAGAATGTCAGTGTCAGTGCTACTACATAAAACAGAACGTTCTCACTTCAGTCCCCAAAGTGTGGGATTTTAGCAGCTTCTTCTTAATAGATCTGATTGGTTTGGGGAACCAAAACAGATCCAAATTGGACCCACAAACTAATTGGCTACTATTGCAGGATCCCTAAAACCAGTGTTATACACTTCTGACAGGAGCCCCAAAATACGTGCATTACTGCATTCTGGACCAACTGTGGTTTCTAAATACTCTTTAAAGGCATCCCCAAGTAGAGCACGTTATTGAAGTGATGAGGCCATGAGTTAACTATATCACAAGTAATCATGAGGGCATGAGTTAACTATAGCCAAGTTATCTTATCCTAGGTAAGGCTGCAACTGAAGCACCAGCCAAAGTTGGACACAGGCCCCCTTGGTAGGTATTGAGTCCTGAATGACCTCCAAGTAGAGAAGTAACTTTGGGGGATGGGGGAAGCAGCCACCATAGATCTCCTCTAAAATTTCCTGATTTTTGCTGTTGGAGGGAGGTTATAGGATGGAAGGCACCTGCATGTTTAAAATACCTATTTACCTCTTAAGTACTCCATAAATCCCCAAACCAAAAAAGTATCCAAGGATTTCAATTTCACCTATGCTGGCAGTATCATAATATGTCTGACTCTACTTTCTGTAGCTACCCCAGCAAGGAAAAAAGATAAATTATGCTTTCCAACCAATATAATGCATAAACCCTGTCTGTGGCAGGATAGAATACTTTGATTGATTCTTTGGTTGATTCTATACTGCATCTCTTCTGACTGTGTTATTGTACAGGTGGCCCCTAACCCAAAGGTGACTTTTTAAAAAAAGGCAAACTAGACCAATTTTTCTTTAAGATGTTTCATTTCTCATTCAAGAAGCTTCTTCGGTTTGTTCAACAACTGAACAAACAGTTGTAAATCAAAGGCTACTTGTACATGAATGGATCTGTAAAGAAACAGCCCATTTAAGAGAAACAATCATAAATAAAAGTCAGATTTAAGATGATGAGCCACTGAATGGAAGAAAAAGGAAATAATGCCAGTTTGCTGCTCTAAGAGTCTATTACCAAATTTAATTACTATCATTCCAAAACAGCCCACTAAAATATGGCCTTCCTAAAAAGAAAATGTTGTTCATGTTGACAGAGACAATTAGGCTCTGAAGTCAAACTACATTCCTAAAAAATACTTTCTAGTGAAGTACAGTAATCATATCAATGCCCGTATCAAAAATTTGTGGAAAGATATGACCATACAAGTGAACATGCAGAGCCATCATTGCTACTGTAATGCAAGTTTTCTTGATCCACAAGTGTCAGTCTGTTATTTAAAAACCAAATAAGCCTTTATACCAAGAAACCTGAAGAAAATACAGTAGCTGTGGGCAGTTGAACACAATATTCCTGGGACATTTACACTGTCCTAGGATGCAAAACTTCAACTTTTTTTACTTATTAAAATTCACAACATCTTTGCTTAGCACAAATGAAAGCACATACCTTAGATAAGCAATAGGATACATGATGTATTACTGACCAGCCACTATAAACCCAAACTGGAGAATGACAAAAGGTCCAGGTGTTATATCACTATTCCTTTCAGAACAACATGCAATAAATTATGAATTCAGGTAGGTCCTTGCTTACAACCACCTTATTTAGTGACTATTTAAAGTTACGACAGTGCAGAAAAACAGCCTTCTGCAATCACATGATCGCCATTTGTATGCTTCGCAACTGGCTTATAACATCTTAAGACACGGTCATGTGATATTTTCCGTTTCATTAACAGCCGAAGGCGCTCATCTCTTTCTCAGAGGGGCTCTGGGCGGTAATTTACTTTCTTTTTATTCTGAATTTGTAAACAACTGCCCACGAATAGAAAATATGCATTCCAATTTGTAGAAAGATACTGGGTTTAACTTTGTACCATGTAAAGGTAGCATCAGCTGCTCACTTAGGGATGCACTGAACTGTATAATTTTGGCAGGTGGGCCTGAATTTATGCATCCAACACTATTCACTGCAACAACTGTGTCGCTATAGCTATTCTGCTTGCTTTGAGAAACTGGATTCCAACAGACACAGATGTTCGGCTAGGGCTAGGCATATATTTCATACGAAATGCTTGGTTACAAAATCTCAGTGTCAAACCCGATGATCTCACATGATAGTGGATTGTTTTTGCTATCCTTACTGCCCATAGTTCGAAGGGAGAGAACAGGTTAGTCTTGCCAATAATACAAGACAGCACTGAATCTGCCGCTACTGTTGACTCCTTGCAATTTCAGAGTATGGTGTTGGGATGCTATTAATACAACAGACCTAGACTGTTAGCCTTACAGTTGCTAATCAGTATCATTTGAAAAAATATGTGCTAAATAAAATTTAGTCTAGGGCAGGAGTGTCAAATGCAAGGCCCATGGGCTGGATCTGGCCCGTAGGGTGCTTAGATCTGGCCCGCGGGGCCGGTCTGGAAATAGCAAAGGACTGACTCGCAGTGCCTCTGTTAGCAAAAATGGGGCACGGGGGGACTGCACGCACCCCCCTCACAACAGGTTTTGGCTGTCAGAGTGCAGCAGGAGGCCTTCCAGACCCAAAATGGGGCCTCTGGAGTGCTGCAAGAGGCTGTCCTTGACTCAGGTTATAAAAGAGAGGAAAGGTAAAATCTTTTCTCTTTCAGGCTTGCAGGATTCTGCTACTACAGACTATGTCAATAATTTATCCTTCTAGTCTTCCTATGGAGTTTCTTGATCTGGTCTCTCTCTTTCATAAGGTGATCAAGTAGATCAAGTATTTAAAAAACAAAATCACAGCAATGCATACCTCTCTATTTTTATAGGTGTATAAAACCATTTATGTGGAGGTGCAGTTCCATGTCATGCTCACCATGCCCCTCTCTGCCCTCTGAGGTCAAACACAACCCTGATGCCACCCTCAATGAAATTGAGTTTGACACTGGTCCAGGGTAATATTTAAAATGTCGGGGTGTTTTTTAGTGAAAGAAGAATTATTCATGGTGTTTAACAGATTGATACATTGTGTTGATTTTTTCCTGATCTATTTTTATTCAATTGTAAGGGATTTCTGTAGAGGCAATATTATGTCCAGCTCAAAAATGGTGAACCTGCTGGTTCAATGATTGGGTAAACATCATTTTCCTTGAACTTTGTAATGCCATTGGCTCTTGGGTAAAAGCCTCAGTATTGGAGTATTAATGCTTAGTTAGCAGTGGTGGGGAATTTGATCAACCTCAAACCTGCCTAGAAACAGCAACATTTGGTCTGTGGTCAGGATATTTCCACACATACACAATCTATGGAGAGTAGAGAGCTCTAAACATCTTCAAATGAAATTGCATATACTTTTATTCAAACATTACAGGATTATGCCCTGATTCTAACACTTAATTTGAGCTCTGGCAAATAATGTTTTGGCATATACAAGTGAGAGCTCCATGATGGTTTGCAGGTAGTTCTATATTTATGATAACAATGTACCCAAAATTTATGTTGCTAAGCAAGACAGTTGTTAGGTGATGTTTGCCCCATTTTACAACATTTCTTAATATAGTTGTTTAGTGAATCACTACAGTTGATAGCATGGTTGTTAAATGAATCTGGCTTTCATTGACTTTGCTTGCCAAAAAGCCCAAAAGGTGATCACATGACCCTGGGACCCTGCAACTGTCATAAATACATGCCAGATGTCAAGCATCTGAATTTTGATCATATGACCCTAGGATGCTGCAACAGTTGTTAAGTGTGAAACATGATCATAAGTCACTTTTTTCAGTGCCGTTAACTTTAAAAATAGTCACTAAATGAATGGTTGTAAATCAAGGATCACCTGTAAATGTTATGCAGCTCCCTAAATATGACATTACTAGTAATGTACATAAGAATTCCCATAGGACTCCACTCAGCAGTCATGTTGCCTGAATCAATCCTTATGCTTGATAAAGCAGTTTTGACTAAAAAATATCAGTTTCTTCCCATGAAAACAGTTTCATCATAAAAGCTAACTATTAGTTTTAAAATTCTGGATTAATATTTCCCAAATTGCAAAATTCCAAAAGAGGAATATTACAATTGGTATAAATTATGCAAATCAGAGAAATGGGTACGACGTACTTCATTCATACTTTGCACACTTCCTACATTCATTCTTGCAGTTATGTGAATCTTACTTTGTTCCCAGCCAATATACTCAACAACACAGAGTTGCAGTTCAGCAACAACTGGGAGACTACAGATTTCCTATCCTTGATAATATATTCATTCCCAATCCAAAACTGTAAAGGACTCCTAGACTTTCAGGTGTGTATGTGTAAGTACAAGGGTGTAAAAACCTGAATATTAAATAAAACATGCCCAACAAACTGAGACTGAGAATCTTACTATTTCACCAATTCTGTGAATCAAAAATACTGTATTCTTGGTAATACAGATCTCTATGTTCAGAGATTTTGCTTCTGTCTCTTTGCTTTTTTTCCTTTGAATTCATGGCTTCATCTCATTAATGGATTATTTCTACACTAGACGTTTTATGGTAATATACTATATAGGACTATTCTGAATCTAAGGGAATAAGATTGCTAGAAAAAAGGCAACCATGATCCTCTGGTAAATTTTGCAAACCTAACAAGCACTGTCAGCTGCAACGATGCAATCAACAAAAGCCTGTAACAGGTGCACGGGGGAATTAAGAGTGGGATTTCCAGAAGTCTGAGTATACTTCCAACTCAATGGCAGTGATAATTACCTTCTGGAAAGGGAAATGTTGTATTCTCCTCCTTACCAATATGGATTTGCAGACTCCAGCCACAGCTTGGCAGGCTGCTGAAGTGGGGAAGTCTATGGGCAAGTTGGGCAGGCCCAAGATGGTCACAAGGGGCAGCAGACCCTTCTGATTCACAAATTCTTGGCAATGGTCATCTGTAGTATTATTGCTGAGGATTGATTCCACAAATTTCATCTAGGGAGACAGAAAAATGACGGGAAAAGAGGGAAGAAAAGAATTAAGCCTTCTACAGTTCTACAAACTACTGTAATTCTATATCAAGAGGTATGGAAAACGTAAACGTAATTTAGTAGTTCCTTAACAGATTCTAGAATATATACTGCCAAGACCAAATCCACCCAACTTTTTAAAAAGCAAGACCATGAAGGCCAAAAATAAGGCTTTGGGTCATTTTATAACATTCCCAGAACACTGTAAAAAATAAACAAAAAGAATTAAAATCAAAATAGAAACTTGTAAAACCTCTTCTATTTCAATATTTGAAACTAATTTAAGGATACCATCCAATTCAATAGTAGAACCAGCACAGCAGTATTATTTTAACAAGTATTTGAGGTAGCTATAATATTTTTTAACTCCTGCCCTGCTATAGTTTGAAAATATTATCAAGTATTTTTATAGCAATGTTACAGCAGAAACATTACAGCAGAATGTTACAGCAGAAAACACTTTTGAAAAGCATATGTTAAGCTCCACCTACTGTTCAAGAACTTACCACATTAAGGATGTAATCCATGAGAGGAATTGGTATCCGTTCTTCTGTCCCAACAACCCTAGAAAGAGGGACAATTACTATCACTGCAAATTTTCCATATTTTTTTACAATGGACACATGTGATCTCCTACACTCACATTTTAGATTTTATGCAGTCTTCCTCCATTAAGGTTTTCCAAAGAGACAGAGTGAAAAAAGGGTGAAACTATTACTCATCCAGCCTCTTTTAACCCAAAATATCCATAGGGCAGCTCTGTACCTGGACTGCGGCAATAAAGTACCAAAAGTGGCATCAAAATGACAAAAGGCACCAGGACTGAAGGAAGGGGGGGGGGGGGGACAAAACCCCAAGAAATGGCAAGGGACAGAATAAAGCAATACTGTCCATTTTGGCTGGAAGCCTTGAACTGGATTAAAAACGGGAATGTGGCAAGATCCATGAAAAGTCGACGGCCAGGCGCCATGAAGTTCTGCAGCAAAATGGAGCCGGGCAGGAGGGAGAGAAGGGGAAGAATCGGACAGTGACGTAAAGAGCATGCTCCGTACAGAATTTGGTCGGGAAAAGAAAATGTTTGATGTAAGCAAGGAGGGATCAAGCAAAATGCAGGGCGGGGAGGTGGGTGAGCAGAGAATATTGGGGCTACTCCAGTCCCACCAAGCACCTGCCACATGGCAGCAGACAAGCCAAAAGGAAATCCGGCCCTGCTACTTTAGCCAGAAGAAACATGGCCTCCTCCCTGAAGCTAGGAAAAGTTTAACTGTTTCTAGACCCTACAAATGTAAAGGTCTTACTTCTCCTTTCAACAAGGGCAACATAAGGTTTACAGAATCTTAATTCAAAACAAATTTTTGTAGTAGTGGGGGGATCCTGTAAGCCAGAAAGGTGTTGAATCCAGGCTGCTTTTAAGATAATGAGATGGTTATAATAATAATAATAATAATAATTAAAAAAACAAAACTGGGAGGGCAAGCCTCCCCCGCCGCAAACCCGATATACTGCTTTCCTTTCTTTGAAAAGCACCATGATGTCCCAGAATTAGCTGATTTCGAATGCTGAATACCAGTTTTGCATTTTTCCTCTTGGCAGCATCGCCCAGCACAACTCCTATAAATGAGGAGTTGATGGGGTTAAATTGTCCCATAGACAGAAAATTTCAGAGTTCAGAAGTTTACAAAGAAACAGCTGGCAGGCACTCAGGAGCTGTAAGGAGACTTTGCCAAACAAACAGTGAGCCAAGACAGCCTCTCAGCAAGGTTCTCCCAAGCTGAGATCTGGGTGCCAGAGAGCAGGGGCACGATGCTAAAAATGCTTAAAGTGACATTACATCTCATTCCATTTGTTCGCCCTCTTGAGGACAAACTTTTTGTCCTCGGAGATATCACATTTGCTGTGTTATAGGTTCCTGAAGTTCTATCAGTTCAAATAATTCTAGTTTTCTTCTCTACGATAAGTATTATGAAGCTTCAGCCTCTGATTCACAGAGCTACTGAAATCTTTCAAAAGAGGTCTATTAATATTCAGGAATGCCTATGAGCATCTCTTTTGAACTGTCAAAATAACCAACCGTGTATTTTTCTAGGTTCATAAGCAAAGTAGTTATGCTTCCACACACAGGTGGAAACAACTAGGAAAAGCTTCTGGAGCCGTCAAAGGAGACTAGGGGGAAATGCTGCTGTAATAATTCAAAAATTGATTTTTCTGATTAGAGTTAATATTAGTAAAAAAGACTTCATATTTATTACACTAATAAAACAAAAACTAATTGGAAATTAATGCAATTAGTTTTGCTTAAAAGAGAATTTGAGAGAAGGTATTCTGTGAACATTAATAATTCAGTGAATTTATTTTTCCAAGACCAGCCTGAATTAAAACTTGTCATGGTATACTTAACTACAAGATCATTCACATTCACAGATGAACATGCAGCCTTGGGGCTGTTTAGCATCCTGAAAGCCCCCTCCCATCTTTTAATTAACTTTTAATGTCAACTTTAATTATCCATGTCTCCATTTTAAATTTTAAGTTTAATTTTTACGTTAACATTTTACTTGTACAGTGCCTAGAGTCCCTCTGTGAGGGAGATGGGTGATTCCTAAATATGTTCATTGATGGATGGATGGACAGAGGGACAGCTGTGCAAGACAGCCACATTACATTAAAAAGAAATGACATGCTGAATGAATTTCTTTCCAAGACAGAAAACTGTAGCACTTGAACCACTTGTTGGCCTGACAAAGATATTTTTGCCTCTATTTCACATAAAACTCAGACTGATGAAAAATTTTTGTGAAAGCAATGAATAAAGAAGGCGAAAGGTTTTTGTTATTTGAGACAGATGCTTTCAAGAATAACTGATGCCAAGATTAAGGAAGGATTTTTTTGTTGGTCAGATATATCATAACAACAAGTGTTGAATGATCTGTTAGTGGGGCCAGAGAAAACAGCCTGGAAAACATTCAAGGATGTTGTTCAGAATTTTCTTGACAACTACCAAACTACATTCAGCTGGTTCACAATTATTTTAGCAAACAAGATCATGTAATACAACATGCCACTGAAGATTCATTTTCTGCAATCACCTTCTTTCACAAACATCTAGGTCAGTGGTGGCGAACCTTTTACTTACTGAGGGCCAAAAAGTATGTGCTTTGCGCGTGCCATCTGCACTTGCATGTGGCTCCTCCATGTGCGCTGCATGTTCAACTGCACCATCTGAGCATGCATGCAGCTTTTTGCACATGCAATGCACGCTTCCTGCGTGCAGGCATTGAACACATGAGCAATCGCCTTGCATGCGCAGAGAGAGCTCCAAAGGCCAGCTGGATTTCCTGCTGCAATCGTGTGCACGCACAGCGGACGCTCGAAGACCAACTAGGTCTCTGCAATCGCAAATGCATGCAAGTGCAATCGCATGTGCATGCTTAGCTGGAGGTAAGTTGGCTGACAGCTAGCATGCCCAGCAAGATGGCCCCGCATGCCACCTGTGCCATAGGATCGCCATCATGGATCTAGGTGAATGAATCGAGGTAAATGCTGAATATGGTGAAAGGTTTTATTAGGACATTGCCACAGTGGAATCCATCAATGCAGGTTAATTATTGGACATTGCAGTGATTATCCAGCTCCACTGGAACTAACAATGATTTTTTGATGAGAAACTAAACCAACACCTGTTTCAGAACTGGTGGAACCATCCTCTCTCTTAGGGATGCATTCACCATAATGATCCAACCTCATTTCTCCTCCCAGGATCCTTGACCAACCAGAAAAGGCATGGATCCAGAACACAGATACTACACTTTCAGCCTTAAAAACCCTGCCCACTTCCTTAGAACAAGCTCAAAGAACAGGTAACAGAGTTACAACGTTCCTCAGTCAAGTTCACAGAATCTGAGAGAGAGTCTTCATTGCAGACTTATAGATGCTTCCCTGGTCCTTCCCTACCACGGAATGACTAAAATAAAACTGCTGGTTGGGAATCTATGGACACAATAAAAACAGACAAACACTCATATTTCATCATTTGTTTAACTGCGAATCTCAGGAGCTCCTTAATTCATTGGTAATGCAGCATTAAATGAAATCCCAAGCATTACTTCAAATGTTTTATGCCCTATTCAGAGATTACCCACAGTAAAATGCACGAGTGATCTTGCACATTTTCTGTTTTGCATACTGGACTGGACTGCCAACTTTACGCACAAACTTTTTTGGCCATGCGCAGCAACTATATTAGTAGATAACTTGAGACAAACATGAGGATCAGTGGAAGCTGAATATAAACAGTGTCCGGGTTCCTATCCTACCTTGTAATATCCCCTCACTTTTGACATTTGTCTTTTTCAAAACCATTTGCCATTTGGCATGAGGTTTTTGTTGGAGGGGAAAAAAATTCTTTAGCCCTTTAAATTCCCATGCATAACCTCAGAGATTTTCTGGAACCTCATCAGAATTGTCATTCACAAAAATTACTGCCCAATTTCTTGTCAGAAAAACCTGACTTCCATGCAAGCTGGTAGCCTGAAAGAGCAGAGTAGGCTATATTTGGCAAAACAAGCTGTCTCATGCGGTTTCTTTTAGCCTCATTTACTCACTGTTGACTAGATTCTGCCTCACTCTGCTGTGTGGCATTGAAGCTTTGCATGGCTTGTACTTCTTCCTCTTCTTCATCCTCACTGGAAGCCTCCTCAGCTGCATGAGTGGAACGAGGTGGAGGAGCAGTAGTTGTTCCATCAGCCTTCTGAATTGAGGGCTTTTGGCAAATATACTTGGGATCTCGGCCCAGGTTACAGATCTCTTCCAGCAACTGCAAAAAAGTGTACATAAACATGTTGGCACTCTTTCTACTATAATAATAGTACTGTATTTCAAGTTAGATTTTTTTAAATAATCAAGTAACAGGTAAATGCATACCTTGAGAAGTTCAATGGATTGACAGTTATAAAACACAGTGCTATATAGCAAGGGATATTTTGCTGTCCTTTTACCTTAATTATGGCTGTGGTAGCATCTGTCTTGAGCGTGGGCTGATGTCTCATGAGCTCATCAACAGCACTTCCAAGATTGGAAGCAGTATCTCCTAGAATAAACATGGGAATCAGAGGGGGATGAAAGATATATAAGCATTTTTAAAGAACTGAAGTCACTATATGAGTCATTATTATACTTGGCATGACTCAGCCCAACCAAAAGGCAATAGTTTGAATGGCCAAAGTGTATAACTCAATAGCTCTAAAGCAGGAGGCTTATCAACAGTCAGATATGACCACAGTATTCTAAGATGGATTACTGTAACATTGGAACTATCCTCGAAAACTTTTCACAAATTTCAAATGTAGCAACTTGCATGCTACAAAAGTGAGGACCCAGGAAAGCAACATGTGTGAAATTCAAAAATGGCTGCCTTGTCTGAAGTATTAAAATTGCCGCCTCCGAAAAATAAAAATGGAAAATCTATTCCTTGCTTTTTTTCTAGGTGAATAACTAATTTTTAAAAAATTCCTAGGTTTGAATAAGTAGAACCATGTTGTAAGAAATTTTTATTCCCTTAACTGTTTTTAATGCTGGTTTTTCCTATGCTTTTTTTCTAATTCTATGGATTATTTACAGAAAAGCCAAATATAAGTGTTTTAGCTAAATTTCATGGGGACTCATTAGTGTGAGTGCAGCAGTAATATATATTCAAAACTATGGCATCATATACCTTCATGTCTAACCTAACTTAACCATATTCAAAAAAGAGCTCTGAAAACCAATTTCTTTCTCCAGGCCTCGGGTTAGACTGGGTGGTCCAATGTGTAAGGTTGCTGTTTAATGGTTGCTTATCTTCCCTAGTATTTGAATTGTTATTTTTGTTTTAGCTGTATCACAAGTCTTATAGTACGAGCCCAGAATCATTGTACAGTTCAGAAGCCTTACAAATTATAAAAAGAAATATAATTCCAGTTATCTTTGTGCATTAGAAATAATAGCATCTTCAGCCTTCTATGAAACTTCCTAAAGATGGCTAGTGCTCCACCGCAAAACAGTCTGTATATAAGATTCATGACTGGGGTTCATATATTGTACTACGCAATAATATGATTTGATTTTGGTTTAGTGAGTTGAATGAATACAGCCACTTGAAATGGAAGGCTTAAGTCCCCAAGGTCCCAGACCTTTTTTTCCCCCCCCCCCCAATTTCCAAATCTTCCTTCAACTACAATAGTTTTCTGCCATTCTGAGCCAGGAAACATGTAAAAAGTATAGTTCTGTATAAAGT
>JANHFJ010001091.1:157536-169436 GCA_032468195.1 Cerberus rynchops | reverse complement strand
TTCTTTCTTTTACACCTTTCTCTCTTTCTTTTTATCTCTCTCACTCTTTCTCTCTCTTTTTCTTTCTTTTTCATCTCTCTCTCTCTCTCTCTTTCTCTCTCTCCACCCATGGAACCTGAAGTGGCCAAAGGAAATAAAACAGAACCAGACTACACAATCCATTTGAAAGGAAATTGGGCTGAACCCCCTAAAAATCATATTATTCATGTATCAAAAAAAAGAAAAAGAAAAGCCCAGGCCCTCATCAATCCTATGGATTGCAGCCAACAAAGGTGGCTTGTTCAGCTCAGCAGAAAGAGAGAGAACGAGGTGGAGGAAATAAAGATTTTCTGGGGCTTTCTGCTTTGCAATGACCGCCTGCGCGTTTCCGCTGGAATGGATGCAAGTGTTGATTCACGGAAAGAAACCAGAGAGAAACTCAGTTGCATCAGGGCAAACGCTCCCCAAACGGGACACGTGATGGGCATGCATGCCATGGGAAGGGCACTACAGGTGGGTGGAAAGATGAGAGCAACCAGGACAAAAGCAGAGCTGGGCATATAAGCCACCACATTCTTATATGGGCCCTTCCTTGGAGAATCAACTAATTGCAACAAAGAACATTCTGGAATGTGGTTTCCTAGTCACCAGTTCCAGAAATAAACAAGAAACAATGTCTGTTGGTGGATGGGCACATTTTTTCTTTTTTCTTTTTTAAAAAGATGCATGGTGGCAAATCTGCCAACTGCCTGCAGCCTTCTCCATCATCTCTGATTAATTGTTTTCCCAGTCAAGAAATTCCTCCTTAGTTCTAGGTTGCTTCTCTCCTTGATTAGTTTCCATCTGTTGCTTCTTGTCCTGCCTTCTGGGGCATTGGAAAATAGCTTGACTCCCTCTTCTTTGGGGCAGCCCCTGAGATATTGGAAGGCTGCTATCATGTCTCCCTTAGTCCTTTTTTCCATTAATACTAGACATACCCGATTCCTCCAACGTTTTTAGTCTCCAGCTCCCTCATCATCTGTGTGGCTCTTCTCTGCCCTCTTTCTAGAGCCTCAACAACTTTTTTATAGTGTGATGAGCAAACCTTGAGGATCGCACCCTTCGGCTGCCAGTGACCCCATCGATAGAAGGCTTTGGGTCAGGAGTGCCTAGGCGGAGTTAAACTCCAGAGCGAACCTCAGGCCCTCAAACTCAGCCAGGATTGAAATGTGGGGTTAAGGCTGCATGTTCGAGGCACAAGTCAGGATCCACCCCACCCCACTGGCATGGGGCTTCCTTCTGAGTGGGTGGGCTGGCTTGCCCTACAAAAGGTTTGCCTGCCTCCAGTGGTGAAATTCAATTTTTTTTGCTACCGGTTCTGTGGGCATGGCCACAGGATTAAACATCACCAAGCACAGAATTAAACTTCACCAAAGTTACAATGTAATAAGGGGAGAGGCAGTTTCTGTGAGCAAGGCAATAAAGATTAGGTTAGAAACAACTGCCTTATTTATAGGATTAACCCTGTAAAGTTAATCTTTACAGGATTAACCCTGCAAAGTGGGGGAAAAAAAACAAAAGGAGATTTCTTCTAATAACCAGTTCTATAGAACCGGTGTGAACCAGCTGAATTTCACCTCTGGTGGGATAATAGGTCAATATTATTTTAAAAAAATGAATTACTTCACTTGTACTCTAACATGATGAATCCTGAAACCACCCTTCATGACAAAAAGCTTGATTAAGTACTGGGACAAGTATTCTAAATACACATACATGGGTTTGATTTGTGGATATACCATCTTTAGTAGTTGCAGAGTAAAGTAAAGAATTCAAGTCATGGCTTGATTTGCCAATTAAATTATTTTTATTTTTAACAATACTATTTTGCAATTCATTTCCAAGTCAGGCTAGTTTAAATACGGTAATCTTGAAAATATTGGGGATTTATTTAAAACTAACACTAAAATTTAATTTATCATGTATCAACAAAAATGCAGTTTATTCTGATCATAAACTGTTTACAAATGTTACATTCTAATTGGTTCAACAGCAATTAATATTAAGCAGTTTAGATTCAGCTGTTTTAGATTTAATTAACTATTCATTCTATTGTGTATCAGTGGTTCACAACACTTTTGTTTTTAAAGTTGAGAAAATGAAGCAATCCCAGCATTATAATATTTAGTAAGGTTAATTGATAAGCATTGAAGCTATAAGTATCAATAAGTATCTTTGCATACATTTGACTAGTCTGCCGTGGTCTGAATCTGATTTGTATTTTTTGGTAGTTTGCGTACTAGAGAAATACCAAGCATTTTCCTATGCCCCTTCCGCCTCCCCACCGCTTTTTTTTTTTTAACCTTTGAATCAGTCTTGATTCCCAGCACTGCCTGGACAAGTCCCTGCAGTTTTCTTGGCAAGATTTTGAAAGTGAATTGACATTGTCTGCTTCCTAAAGTTAAGAGACAATGACTGGTCCAATGTCACCGACCTGACTTCATTCTTAAAGTGGGATTAGAATTCACAATCTTAGGGTTTTGTAGTGTGATGGCTTAGTTGTCACACTAAAAGAGAGAGGGAGGGAGGGAGAATGTGAAAGTATTACAGAAAGAATTTTGTATTACTGTGCTGTTTTTGTAGGCTGTTCACCGCCCCGAGTCCTTCGGGAGAGGGGCAGTATACAAATCTAATAAAATAAAATAAAATAAATAAATAAGAATGAGGAGTACAATATGTGTTTACATATCTGAATAAATGAATTTGTTAACATTCATTTTTGCAATTTTTTACTGATTTCAAACTTTGAACTTTGTTTTTGTAGATCCTAATTTAAATCACCCTTTACAAACAGTGACCACACAAAAGAAAACTCCAAGCTCCTCATCACGCCAAAAGGATAAAGTTAACAAAAGAAATGAACGAGGGGAAACCCCCTTACATACAGCTGCCATTAGAGGTGATGTTAAACAAGTTAAAGAATTAATTAGTCTTGGTGCAAATGTGAACGTGAAAGATTTTGCAGGTAAGTTGAATAGTCAGTTTTAAGACTATCTAATGTATTTTACAATTATCGAAATGATTGATCCCTTATCAAATATGAAACTGAATTCCAGATTTACTGTAAGATTCTTTACAATATAGGTTTTTAAAAAACAGTGAATTCAAATATTTAGAGTTTCTCAAAAGGAGGGACATGGGTAATTGTCATCTTCCTGCCTCTCATTTGAGTTCTACACTCTAGGTATAACTGATAAGAATTTCACATGGAAACTGAAAGATGCCCTCTTTTCAACTAGAATCTAGATGGGATAGAATTCTTCTTCTGCCAGACTTTTATCCAGTTCCACTAGGTATAAATAGTTTGGGAATATGTGGCATTAATACAACCCCAAAAGTGGAGTAACAAAGAATAACATATTTTGATTTTAATAAATGCAGTGAAATAAGTACAGGTCTGGCAAACTGTATTATGTACAATGTATAAAACAAATCACTACTCTGGCTTTAAAATTACTTAAAGTTTACTTATAAAAATACATTTGTACTATCTGCATTTCAAAAATTTGCTAAAGATGGAACATTAAAACTAAAGTGATGTTCTACCTTTTGTTATAGGCTGGACACCACTCCATGAAGCCTGTAATGCTGGTTATTATGATGTTGCTAAGGTCTTGATAGCAGCAGGAGCAGATGTAAATACTCAAGGCTTAGACGATGATACACCACTCCATGATTCTGCAAGCAGTGGACATAGGAAGGTAGGTATCATTCATGGATAAATTAAATATATAATATGTGTTCATTTTAAATAATCAGAGCTGACTAAACAGAATATAGCAAAGGAATCCTATATTATCAGTTAGGCTCTTGGGTATGAATAATTTGTTATCAGCACTGGCAACAACAACTGGCAAAGGCAATGGTGATTATTTAATATGCATTTCAGGGTAATTCATTCAGATAGAGGTTCAAATCATATGTAATCACAATCATATTATATATGGCAACAAAGAAGAATTATACAATATAGCTCAACTATATTATCTGTGAAAATATACAATAATAATATCATTGGAGAAAGAAGCCTGCAAAGGAAACATAGAATCTTCATAGGTCTTCTCGGTCATCCAGGTTATGGGTGTCCCAAAGGGGCCTTTTTTTAAAAAGGAAATTGGACTTTCTGATTTTTCTTGAAGACATTTTACTTCTCGTCTAAGAAGCTTCTTTAATTCTGAAGAACCAAAGAAGTTTCTTGAATGAGAAGTGAAACGTCCAATTACCTTTTAAAAAAGCATCTTTGGGACACCCATGACCTGGATGATTGAGAATCCCCATAGACAATCTTCCTAGGTCAATGTTTCAAAAACCTTTATAAGGGAAAAGCTGTTTTATTAAGTTGTGATGGCAAAGAGCAAGACAGTTCAGTATGCAATGTCTGGTATCTCAGTTTATAAGGAAGCAGGAAATGGAAGCTTGTCCTGCTAAAGGGAAATGTATTAAGGGTCAAATTGGTGTTGATTCTTAGCAACCACATAGATTTTATCCAGGAGAATCTGTCCCCAACCTGGTCCTCCAATAATGTACCCATTGCCACAGTATGTAAGTCCATTCATTTTGCTGCTTGTTCTTTTTCTTCCATCTATCCCAGTACTATAGACTTCTCCAGAGAATTAGGTTTTCATATAATATGACAAATTATAATAATCTGAGCCTGTCATTTGTGTCTCAAGCAAGAATTCAGGGTTGATTGTTCAGTTATTCCCCCCCCCCCAGCTGTCTATGCTATTTCCAAATACTAAAGTTCAAAAGCATCAATACTTCTATCATGTTTTGATAAAATGTCTGTTTTGATGACATGTTTCATGTTTTGATACAATATTTACTTTGATAGAGTATTTAAAGTTCTGCCAAATTCTATGTTTATTTAGCTGGCAGAAATTGATTATAAGGTTATTATATAAAAATCCTTAAACATTGTAGGCTAATAAGTATTTGGTGTTTTTGGAAAACAATAAATCTAATACCACTTCAGAAACTGCTTTAGAGGAATCACAGATGGCATGTTCCATGTAAGAAATATGAGGATTTCAATATTTTAATCATATCTATCATTCTATCATTTATTGATAGAATCAGTATACATGGAGCATTTTTCAGGGACTGTTAAAAATACAGGTTAGTTTTTCAGTTTATTTCCTGATCAAACTTTTTAAAAATGGGCCTTTTAGTTGCAATGAACCTAATATTTCAGATTGTAAAATTGCTCCTTCGACACGGTGGTAATCCATTCCAAGCCAATAAACACGGAGAAAGACCTGTAGACGTAGCAGAAACAGAAGAACTGGAACTATTACTGAAAAGAGAAGTTCCTATTTCTGATGATGAAGATGGCTGTTCAGGTCAGAAAAAAATGATGTTAAATTACTGTGTTTGTATATACTATGTTTAAATTGTGTAATATTTCAAAATACTAACACAAATAGGGATATGCAAATGGGTTCTTTGCTAACATCTTGCTAAATGTTGGTATCAAAGGATTTGCAAATTTTAAATTAACCCAGGGAATTTGGTTTAATAAATTGAAAGTGGTATGTATGTAAAATTTATTAATAAACATTGTAAATATGAACTTTGAAAATATTGTATTAATTCATTAAATTAATTAAAATGTACATTTTTTTCAACTGCTGTGTTTAGAGATAGGAATGGATAAAATAGATTTGCTTGATTACTTCAAGTGTCTTCAAAAAGTATCCTTCTTGACAGATACAGAAGTAAGAAGACATATTTTAATTTTGTAAAATATATCATTATTCCGAAGGAGAAGGTCCTTACACCTGTAGGTCCTAGCTTTTCTCATTGAAGCAGCAATGGGGATATTATAGTAAGAGAATTATAGTGCAATAAAAACAATTTTTGGGCCTCCTGTTATTCCAACTATTTTTGATGTTTCTGTTTATATTTTGTGTGTGTGTGTGTGTCTGTGTAATTTATGTATTTATCATTGTTATTGTTATTGTATATACTTGTCATTTAAACTTGTGGCATGAAGAAGCATAAAACACAATAAGACATCTATGGTAAGGGGAAAAAAGAACATAAATACAATAAACTATGCATGGTAAGAAAACAATAAGGTAACTAGATTATAATTCACAGTGAGTAAAATGAATCGAAAGCCTTAACACATATAATTGTTTTTTTTGAATTTGTAGTTTATCTCTGGAATTCTCTATCAAATTACTATTATTCCATGTTAAATATGTTTTATTATACAATTAATTTTTCTTAAAGTAGCACATTTCATATTTACTTCTATTTAATTTATAGTACAATAATTTGAACTAATGAAAATGTATGACAAATATATAAGATTTGATTGCCATTAATAGTAAAGGAATGAACACAGCAGCAACCTGTTTTTCTATTCTAGATCTTGATGAAGCACCATCTGTAAATCCTTCTAGCATAGAAGGCAATATGGATTCTGAGACAGAGAAAGAATCTCTAGCTAATGACAACAAACATGTTTCCAATAAGACATCTCTTCCATCAGCTCTTGATGAATATGAATTTAAAGATGATGATGATGAAGAAGTTAAGAAAATAATAGATGATAGACATATTCCACGGAAAGAACTGAGAAAAGAAGATATGTCTGAAACAGAACAAAGTAACTTATTTCTTACACAGGAAAAACTATCATTTCCCAAATCATTTAAAAATAAAAAACAGAAACCTTCCAGAGTCCTGTATTCAAGTTCGGAAAGTTCAGATGAAGACATTCTTCAAGACAAAAGAATAATATCGCCTTCATGTACTGTTACAGAAATTTCAAATTCTGATGCAAAGACTAAAAAAGAATATGTTTATAATGAATATAAACAAAAAGGAAAAGTTAAAAGAAAACTAAAAAATCAAAGCAAAAATAAAGAAAATCAGCAATTAAAACAGGAAAAAGAGCATTCCAGATTGACAAACCTTGGTGTTTCTCTTTTAGAATCATTAGACAAAAGCAAAGAAGATGACAATTTCCGAAAAACATTTAGCCCAAAGGAGGATTCTTCTTTGTCCTTACTCCATATTACTCCTAGTAGATCCCCTAAACATCCATGTGGCATTAATGAAAAACAGTCTTCAACACTTAAACAAGAAAATGTTAAAATTTGTTTATCTCCAGAAGGATCAGAGGTACCTTCACAATCTGAATTAATTCGATATGACCATAATGCAGATACTGATTTTGTTTTGGAAAATTCTAGCAACACCAGTAAGTCTTACAAGAACAGAGACAAAAGTAAGCATCAGAAAGAATTTATTTTAGAATTTAGTGAGAAATCCAGTCCTAAAGTTAAAGATGAAGATAACAGTCCAATCTTTGAAAATTCTGACACTGTGATGAAGAAAACTGACAAGGAGGGGAAAATGCTTAAAAAGCATAAATTGAAGCATAAAGAAAAGGATAAGGATAAGCATAAAAAGGAACAGGATGGAGAGAAAGAAAGATACAAGCATAAGGAGAATTCCAAGGATGTCCAGAGGAATGTTGAGTTTGATAGAGAATTTTGGAAAGAAAATTTTTTCAAAACTGATGAGGCAGAAGATACGTCAACTGTAGACCATGACCCTCAAATGTCAGAGAAGAAATCTAAATTGGAAAAGATCTTAATTAAAGAAGACAAATATGTGAAAGAGAGAACCTTTCAAAAAGATAAAATTTTTAGAGAAGAAAAAGAAAAAACTAAAAAAGAAAATGACAAGGAAGAAAAAACAAAAGAACATAGTATATTTCTTGATAAAGAAGCAGATTTTTTCTGTTTAGGTGTTAGGGATATGTCAACCAATATAACTGTAATAGAGAAGGAGGACATTGATAAACAAGAAAAAAAGGATCATAGAGAAAAAAATGAAAAACGGAACTCTTCTACTGAAAAAATAGAAAGAAAAAATACAGATAAAGAGAAAAAAGTAAAATGTGAACACAAATCAGAAAAGGATAAACCAGATTCTCTTGAAAATAATGAAAAAATAAAAGAAAAGGAAAAAGTGTACATTCAACAGGTAGAAAAAACAAACAAAGAACACGATAAGTTAAAAAGCTTCAATACTATTAAAAAGCTTGATGACAAAGAAAAAATCAAAGAAAGATTTGAAAAGAAGCATGATAAAGAAAAAAATGATAGGTACTTTTCGGAATCTAAAGAAAAATCCAGCCATGATAAGAAATGCAAGAGTTCTGAAAAGGATAGTGAATATTCAAAAATGGAAAAGGGTAGAAACAAAGAAAAAGAAATGGAAAAAAAAGAGAAATTGAAAGAACGTGATAGTTCAGTAATTACAAACATGAAGCAAACAGCAGAAGAGAAAAAATGCAGTAGTGAAAAAATTTTATTCTTAAAAGAGAAGCCAAAGGATGAATTGCTGAAAACTCCTGATGGAAGAGAGAAGGATAAAAAAGATAAAGATATTGACAGATACAAAGAGCGTGACAAATATAAAGATAAAATGCAACAAAATAATGTATCTAAATTAAAATCTGAAACTGAAAAACTTAAATCTAAACCATTACCAGTGTCCAAAGACACTCGACCTAAAGAAAAGAGATTATTAAATGATGACTTGATGCAGACAAGCTTTGAAAGAATGCTTAGTCTTAAAGATCTGGAAATTGAACAGTGGCATAGAAAACACAAAGAAAAAATAAAACAGAAGGAAAAAGAAAGATTAAAGAATCGATCCTGTACCGAACTTAATAAAATAAAAGATAAGGATAAAATAAAATATTCACTTACAGAATCAAAGAACAAAGAACTGATTCGTTCAAAAAGCTCAGAGTTATCAGATGCTTCTGGGAAAGATAAGCAGCTAAAAGATGCTACCAGCAGTAGATCACAGTCAGTTGATATAAAAAATTCTAGTGGAAAACCATCCCTAGCATTGGACAGTAGCTTAAGTAGGTCTCCTAGATCAGAATGTGAAAAAACTGGACTAACTTCCAGATCAATATCCATGATTTCAATTGCTAGCTCAGAGGATTCTTGTCATACTACAGTAACTCCTCCAAGACCTGTTGTTGAGTATGATTCAGATTTTATGCTTGAAGGATCTGATTCTCAAATGTCTTTTTCACATTCACCATTTTTGCCTAGTGCCAAATCACCTGCAAACTATGAGAATGATAGTTTGTCAGAGTTGCCAGAGCGCAATAAAGCACCTACTTTAAACAGACTTCCTCCAGCTTATATTAGATCAGCATCAGTCGAAGATGTAAAATTTGTTATAAATGATTGCAGACCAGTTGTAGAAGTGCGAAGATGCAGTATGCCAGCTGTTTATGAAAATACAAAACAGTCCCGAGTACCAGAAGAAAGTAATCAGAGTACTTTGCTCTCAGTTCAAAGTTATAATTCTTTTCCTAAACATGAATGTTGCAGTTTGATTGAAAAGGATTCCCAGAATGGACTAACCAGCTTGTATTCCAGTTCTGCTTTATCCCCAAATAGGCCTGTACATAAACCTAATGCATTAGATACAGTTGGTAAAAATGCTGCTCCTTCAAGCTCATCAGGAGAAAGTCATACATATTTAGAACATAATAATACAACTCCAACAAGTAAAACATGGGATGTGCCTTTGGACAGATTTATTTCATTAAATAGTGAGTGTTCTTGTTCAAATTATTCAAGCTGTGAGCTTGATGCAACAAATGCCTCAGCCATAACTAATTTTGAAAATAAAACTATGAAAGAGCAGAAAAGTTCTGAATCTTTGTATCATCATGCAGAAAATGTATCAAATCCTACATCCCAAGAAATGGCAGAATTTTTGTCTGTTCAGTCATGTTGTCCTTCTCAGATTCAGCCAAGCACAGATACATATATGTCGAAGCATGTAGCTTTGTCAGATACAAACAGCCAAGAGCTTCCAATTAAGAACCCACAAAGTTCCAGTCAACTGAGCAATTCAATCTTAGACATAGATGCTGCCAGCAAAAAAAAGATAGAAAAAAATGTCTTCTTGCCAAACAACAAAAAACCAGATATGCTTATCACAGTTTATCCTGAAAATATTACTAAAGATATTTCACAAAATTTTGAAAAGGATTTTGTTACAAATGATCCTCGCTTACACTCCAGTGCAAATTCATCTGCAGTAAGTAAGCTCATTTATAAAACGTCACAAGCTGAAGAACTTGATAATAGTGTAATTGATATTCAGTTCCAAGGTGAAAAAGCCCATTCCATTGACATCTGTTCATCCCACATGGTTGGTAATAAAAATGACCTAGATCTTCAAGAGCTAAATGGCAGAACACTGAAAGGAATTACAAATGAGTACAATAGAAATTTTTATAATATGGACAGTGCAGAAAACAATTCAATGGAAGAAAGGCAACAGTACCTACCATCTACTTTGGAAAGCCATTCACAGTTAACTGGACATGAAGTACATAAATATAGTCCAACTATTAAATCAGAATTGGAAGAAGCAGTAGAAGATCCCAAAGCACAACACTATGAAATTCCTCAAAGAATTACAAGGAATAGAGCAAATATCCTTGCTAATCAAAGTAAACAAAACCTTTCTGGTTGTTCCCAAATCTCAGAAAGAGATTTTGATTCATCTGCCTCTTTGAAAGGACGGATAAGATTAACTGAGGAAGATGATGGTCAGCCACATCATCCACGTAAAAGAAAGCTGTCACGTGTTCCTCAGCCTGTTCAAATAAATGCATCTTTAATGCAAGCTAAAGAAAAAACTCATCAGTCTCTGGCAGCTGTTGTAGACTCTCTAAAACTAGAAGAGATTCAGCCATACAGTTCAGAGAGAGCAAATCCATATTTTGAATATTTGCATATAAGAAAGAAAATAGAAGAGAAACGTAAATTACTATGTAGCGTTATTCCTCAAGCACCCCAGTATTATGATGAATATGTAACCTTTAATGGATCATACCTCCTTGATGGCAATCCCCTGAGCAAGATATGCATTCCAACAGTAAGTAACTGGGAATTTGAGTTACTATAGAATTATTTGTTAGCTGTTAACTGTTGCTTTAAAAGTGCCACTTCATTATAAGTTAACAATATCTGTGCTTATCTTGCTGATATGCTGAGTCAGAATATGCAGACATAATCATGTTTTACTCATGCATTCCCTCCAACAAATATAAAATGTGTATATGCAAATAAAGAATTTAAAAAAGATTTCTTGACTGCATCATGAAAAAATTGCACATGGTACAACCAGATGATTTATATAAGTTAGGTATCTTGGCCCCTCATCAGACAGGTGATACAGGAGAAATCATGTATTTGGAAAATGTCAGAATCTGGATGGAGAGGAACAGACTTAGATTGAATCTTTTCAAAACTGAGTGACTTTGGACCTTTGGCTAAATTATTCCAGGGTAACACCTGGTTTTGAATACAGTTGCATTCCTCTGCTCAGAGGTGCTCTGCAACTTGGAGATGCTCCTGGGCTGCCAGTTCCTGCTCAAGTACATTCCTCCGTTTTTTAAAATTACATAGATTCCTATACATAATGAGCATTTATACAAAGAAGCAGATGAAAATTAGCTTAGTTATCATGTATTAATGTGATAGTTTGGTGATTTTTTTTTTTTACTTATCCTATAATTTATAGATATACAACTCCCTCCTATAAATACCTATGAAAACAGCCTGATAAAAAGAAATAGGAGAAAATGAGAATCAGGGGGTGCAAATAATAGCAAACTTCACTGCTGAAAATTTGGTTGCCTTTGCAGATTAACTAAAGATTAGCAATTGCTTGGGAGTGTTTAATCAAAGAAATTTTGATCCTTTTTATAATATACCTGCGTTTCCCTGAAAATAAGACAGGGTCTTATTTTCTTTTGACCCCCGAAAAAGCACTGCACATGCAAGTGGTGGCAGTGCTGTGAGCTTCATCACACC
>JANHFJ010001091.1:80484-95893 GCA_032468195.1 Cerberus rynchops | reverse complement strand
CAAACCACAAGCTTTCCCCTCCCCTCTCCTCCCCTTCCCTGCTCCTTTGTTCTGTCTGGGATGCAGGCATCTGGATGTGCTTTGGGGGTGACTGGCTGATGCAGCAGGGGAAGCTGAGGCAGCTAAAAACTAAAGCAAGTCAGTCGCAAAGCTTGAATGGCTCTCCGGGCTCCCGTTTCTGAATCTTGGATGGGGTGGAGAGAGAGAGAGAGGGGGGGTGGGATTGGGGTGTTTCCAGGATCCTGGCAGAGATGGCTGGCGCTGGAATGTGCTGCAAAAAGGAGTGGGGCGTTTGGCTTTGGGAAGGATTGGGACAATGGAATAAGTTGGTTTTGTTCTTTTCTGATCTTTTGCTTTCTATGGCTAGCCCTGTTGCTCCACACACAGGTGGGTTCACACATTGCATAAAAACCATGGTGTTGGACGATGGACGCCAGCTTCACAGGAACCCAGGCAGTTCTGCTTTCTAACCAGAAAAGTTGATGGCTTAGTGTAACAAGTGCATCTTGGACTTGGCCATAATGTTAGCAAAGAAGTATGGGGACCCTGTTTGGGGTTTACAGGCTGGGAAGGAGTAACTTTTACTCATGAACTGAGAGGGGGAGCTGTGTCTTGGCAATATTTTGTGGTGGTTGTTGTTTCCAGTTAGTTGTGCTTGCAAAGAATTTGGATTTTTTTTTCCAAAGAAGACTAAACAATGTCTGTATCCCACCCACCCCCCAAATATCTCCATTTGGTTATCTTTCTGGCCAAACACGCAGATGACCATGTTTCTCTCTGACAAGCACCAAAACCAACAGGTTAGCAGATGAGGGGAGAACACTGCACGACCCCCTCTCTGTGCCATTTGGAGGTAGTCTAATCTAAAAGAAAGTTTGATAAGCATTGCCACTCTGGTCTTGAAAAGGAACTTCCTCTTAGCATAGAAATGGCTTTTATGAACTTATTTACAAGACTTATACATCTCTAGTCAGTGCAGTTGTCTGTTAAGTGTTTATAGGGAAGCCACACTTGGCACAGCAAAATAGATGTTTGCAGGTATGTTCCACAATGGTCCATGCTTTTCTGTGCAGGGGTAAAGTAACTGCATGAAAAGTGGCTGTTGGTTAAAAATGGGGAGATCCAATTCATATCCCATTCATTTATTTGCTTTGTAATTGTTTTGCTCTCGTTCCTCATAATTGTTTTTATTCACTCTTACTTGTGCCTTTCAGTAACAAAGGAGCTTTACAAAATAGATGTGTCCGAAATAGTGGAAGATCTTCAAAACTTTACTATTATGTAACACGGCTTCATCTGACTTTTTTAAAGCTTTATGAAAGTACATGTAAAATTAAACTGAAAAGATTGATAAGCACATATCCATAAATCCACTATGAATTATTGAACCCTGTCAATGCAGTTATATGTAGAACCGATTACTAGGGTTGCCAATTAATTAGGATAAGGATGGAAACATTTTGTAGGTTTTATAGCAAACCTCATAATGCTGACCTTTTTTTCTTTCTTTTCGTAATTTAAAGAAATTAGTGAATGCTGTTCATTATCAAGGTCCCATGAATAGGAGTTGGGGTGATTTTTGTTGCACTCTTTCTTTGATGGATTGAGAGCACTTTGAAATACAGTGCAACACAAGTGTGCAAGCCTCCACCAGGATCTTGGAACTGCAGTGAATGATAAGAAACAATCTCGGCCATTTTAGTGGGTTTGAAAAGTATTACATTCAGAAAGGGCTTTGTAATTGTTCTAGAACTTGTATCAGTTTTTGGTACACATTTGAAAGTGTGTTGTAAGTGGTTCTCTCAAGCACAATGCAATGGAGGGAAGGTGGTTCATCCCCAACCCCTTCCTGGCATTTTCTAAAAGACAACAGAGGAGCATATTTGTGACCTTTTGTGTGCTTAAAAGAGGGTGATTCCAATTTTTTAAAAAAGCTGATAATATATATCCATAAATTTGTAATGGAAATGTTCAGCTGCCTTATGCTTAATTAGTTACCATTGACAGTAGTGAATTCTTACAATAAATTGTGGCTTTTGAGAGCCATAGCATTTAAAATCCCAATTCAATTTGAAGTAGTTGATGTTAATTGAACTCTCTAGGGTGCTTGTAGCTTATTTAGTTTCTGTCTATAATATTTATTTTTTATGTGGTGGGTTTTTTTTTTTTGCCTATTGCACTGTCGTGAATCATGGCCATGGTTTAATGTTTGTACAAATGACACTGAGATGCACATTCTAAAGAACGACTTCTTTTTAAACCTCAAAGAAACTTTATGGAGGTTGGTCAAATGATAGTTCTAGGTAGATTTTTTTTGGCCTGTTACATACATTTTATATTTCTGACAGTATTTAAACCTCTTTGTTTTGAATTCATACTAATTTCTATTAAACTGTCAAACTTTTATAATCAATGTTCATCAAATATTTTGATATTGGCTAATTTTTGTTTGTCACGAACATGTTAATCAAGAAAATAAATTCAACAGCCATGTGCTAATGGTTTTATTGAATTAAAAATGTTAAGATTCACAAATAAATTCTCTGGCCCACATTCAAAGCCCTGATGTGGTAATAATCAACTGAACCTATGAAAAATATTTGTATTAAATAAATGCAATTCTACAGAAAAACCAAAAGGACAGAAGATTGTTAATTGTGGTTCTTTCTGATTCACATTTCTGGATTGCACTGTGATGATTTTTAAGTCTAATCAAGAATCAGAATCATTCTCTCTGGCAGAAAATGGTTAACTAATGAGGGAAGGCAGTTGAAAAAAAAAAACCTTGGGATACAAACTACTACCTGTTGGCAGATTTTGAGTTTTGACTGGAAAACATTTCTGGAATGTTCACAACAATCTGATTTGAATTTAATTCATTCTTAAGCTCAAACTGTTCTGAATTCCAGATGTTTTTATCCACCCCAATGAAGAGAAAGCAGCTCAGCAATGAGACCTAAATTTGTATTCATCCCAACTTCTTTCATTTATGAATTACCTGTAGATCAGTAGATTTACCTAAGGTTACCTATCTATGCTGCAAAAGCAAGTGCCCTGCTGTTTGCTTCTGCGATCTTTAGCTGATTTACGGTATGTTGTCTGACAGCAGAATCTATTTTTCCCATTTCAAATTTTGATGTACTTCTTTCATCATAGCAGCATGAGCTGGAAGAGAACACCAACTTGTTGCTGTTCAGTTTCTAAAGGTAGTCCCACGTTTTCATTAGGGACTTGTTATAGCATGGAAAATGACTTATAGCATAGGAAATGATCATTTCCCCCACGTCGTTCTTCAGTGTATTCAGTGTTTCGACTCTGTTTTAAGCAGGTATTAGCTAAGCAAAATTTACTGTTTTTAAAGAAAGTCATTTGCTTATACGATTAAGTATCTTTTCCTACTGACCGAAGAAAGGAAGTGAAATTGGTATGTTTCATGTATAATGCTGCACAAGGAAAATACCAACCTACTTAAGTATTGTTCAAGTTCCATTAAGAGTAAAAGTTCTCTTCAGTTGGCTCAAAAACAAAATTGGAAGCAAAATATATGTTATATGACAATTTAATACAGGTCTGATTAGAATGTCATATAGTGTTGTAAATTAAGCTTACAACTTCCACATATCCACTCTTGCTGATGGTCCTTCTGTTCCAATTTGAAAAGAAATTTGCAAACAAGTTTTGCTTATTTTTTGGTTAAAAAAATTAAAAATATACATATGGTCAGTTTCTTATAAGTCAGAAACTTACGTTCTGCTAACCCTTCAAAAAAGGAACCACAGGAGGGAGGAATAGCAATTTCAAAATAGAAAACAGAGGTTAAAATGCTTTGAACACATTGATTAAAAAATGCCAGTCAAAATTGCAAGTTACATAAAAGGAAACCTTCAGAAAAATCATGGTTTCTGCAGAGGAACTATTTTGCTAAAATGTTTTAAGGATGCGGATGAAATGATTTAGTAGAAAGCATTTGTTTACACTTTCAGGGCACTTTTGAAAGTAAACAAGGATTCCTGAAGACTATACTCATGAGTCAAATGTTAGGATAGAGTAAATGCAATAAAGAATATAAATGGACTATACACCAGAGTGCAAAACTGGGATTCAGTAGGACTAAGGTGATTTTCAGTTTGGATATAAAGGATGTTATGAATAAAGGTGAATATGCATATCCCAGAATAATGTTGCAGGATCCAATCTGAGTCGGTCACCTGTGACCAGAGATTTTGTCTTCCAAGCTTTTTGACTCAGCTGGAGCCCATCTTCAGGGACCTTCCTCTAGCAGAGTGTGTGTTTTGGGTTGTTGTGTATGATATTTATATGGTGCCTGTTGTATGTGGCTTTTTTAATTAGATTGGATCAACATCTTTAAAAAGGCACATATGAGAGACACCATATAAAGAACCGCCCAAGGCACACACACTGCTATAGGAAGTTCCTTGAAGATGGCCTCCAGCATGAGTCCGAATAGCTCAGAAGCCAAAACTTCTGGTCTTGGTGACCGACTCAGATTGGATCCTGTGTAAAAGATGTTATAACTAGGAACTCAACAGTTTAACTGGCACTTTGATGTAGGCTGGCTCACATTTAGAGAAAAAAGTCCTCTGTTAATGAAATATGGATTGATAATGCCTAAGCAGCAGCTTGAGAAAACAGCAAATGTTAGGAAAAGGGTTGTACAAAATATTCCAACAGAACTTTTTCATAAAGCCCACTCTGAAATAAGAAGCCGGTTCCTTGTCAGTCTTGATCAGCAGCCTTAATAGCTGTCTCTGCATATGCCCTTTGGTTCCCTCACAGTCCCAGGGGAAGTGTGGCCTATGCATCCTCCTACAGACAGCTGAGGACAGCCTTTGAAGCCTGGCTTCTTCAACACATCGAAGAGTCGTCATTCACACTAGCACCTTAGGTATACCCCAATTGCTTTGCGAGACTTGTGATTAAACTAAACCGCAGTGTACCTGAATGGCTAGTGTGCAATTTGAAAATGTTCTCTTCAGTTGTAGTAAAGCAGTGCACGTGTGAAAAGCCAAACATCAACTTTGTAGATGACATAACATCCAACTATTTATATCTCTACCCTATGTTGTTGCCTCTCCCATCAACAGAATTAAACTAAAAAGGGGGAAGTAGATAGCCTCCCCTCCCACCAACTCAGTTGAGCATCTACGGAGTGAATGCCTGTTCAAAGCATTTTGGAGAGCTGATTTTATGAAAGACAGCAAGTGACAAGTCCCCAAAAGCCATTTTCTTCCTGGTCATTGCTCAACTTTTTTGCAGAACTGAAATGAGGATGTTTGAAGAGACAAATCTTGCCACTTGTCCAGTGAACACACACACACGCACGCACGCACGGGCAATGTGGGACTTGATGTTAGAAGATGAGTAGAGTACTCGGCACAAATAAAAGAGAACAGCAACCGAATTGGGTTTTCCAACAATGATGGCTGTTTTTTAAATACAGGCATGTAAAACCCTAATGTTTATATTTAATATGTAATATATTGATAAAATCAAATATTTTCCTAGAAATGAGAACAAATGCCTACTATTAACAAAATTGTTATATTAATGTTATAGCAGGGTCTTTGAATATGATGCAAGAACAATCCATATATTCAGCTAGCCTACAGACAATTTTCTTAAGAGGGTGGTTACCATGAATATTGGCCAATTCTAGCATATTTCAAACAAGTTGGATGTCCTGTTAAAAGACTGGATAACTGACCTGGTTTGAAATCTTTAATTGAGCAGTTTGTGTGTGCGTGCACATCTGTATGCCTAAACAAAGCCTTAGACTTAACCAGAAAAAGCATATATATAATTATGTTAACAAAATGAACAAAGCCTTAGAAGGTCAGGCTATAATTTAAAGGATTCACAGGAAAGCATTTTTATGAATTCCCATCCCAGTGTCTTACCTGTATTATAAACTATGCTGAGGTATTCACATAGCAGTAGCAATAGCACTTATTATATACCGCTTGACAGTGCTTTACAACCTTCTCTAGGCAGTTTACAGAGTTAGCATATTGCCCCCAACAATCTAGGTCCTCATTTTGCCAACCTTAGAAGGATGGAAAGCTGAGTCAACCACGAGCCCCATCAGAAGGCTGTGGGCAGAGTTAGCCTGAAATACTGCATCCTAACCATTGCACCACCAGGGCTCTTAAGCACTTTGGCATTCATAAATCTACTGCAATCCTAAAAACAGATATTTGTATATAATCAGGATTCAAAAGACCTGTATAGTAACAGGCTAAGTCAGATTTTTTTTCCTCCCTAAAATACCTTCATTGCAATCTGAAGCTACAAAAATATAAACATAAACACTAGTTGTACAGATGTTTTCTCCAATGGAATCAGGATGTTCCAACTATTTTTTAGGAAAACATGGGAATCAAAACACACTGACATAATCATGCTAATTTAAACCTGTATTTTAGGCACATTTGAACACTGGAACAGGGAAAGGTTTTATCAAAAACAATTCATAGTTTCAAGGGATTACATGGCATTAAGAAAAGGAAAGTTCATTCTTATTAATAATTTTTTTATTCTGAGAAGGAAAGAACATGTTATCACAACAGTTTGAAATAGCATGATTAAAGACTGCAGCACTCCCACGAGTGGTCCAAGATATGTACAGTATACGAAGAAAAAGTTGCACCTCAGAACCGATCATGATCAAGTTTAAAATACCTGACTTGAAGTACATGTGCTATTAGATTTCCTTCAGCTCATGACCAGCATGAAAAAAAAAAAAATCAAATATCAGGACACAGGTACTCAGCATAGATTTTTGTTCACGGACACAGCAATATGCTGTGTTTTAAGGGTTAAAATCAGATTGTGGTTTAATGTTGGCACTGAATCCTTAAGGTGAGAAAAAACGAAACACCAAACTTCTACTTTTCCCTCATTTACACACATCAAAACTACTCACACTTAAGGATGTGCCCAGCTGCACACAAAGTCTTTTCAAAGATTAAAAACTTTAATAGCTAATACTGGAGACAGCTTCTTTGCTTCTTGGTATAGATCCGCCAGCTATTGGTTCCTAAGAAAGAAAGAGTTTGCTAAGGTAACTCTTTGACAGAAAACAAATAACAGTCTCTGGAAATCATTCCCTTTCTACACTGAAAATGCTCAGACAATTCAAGTTTCACATATTCAGGAAGACAGAAGATTTAAGGCTCTGGTGACAAATACAATCCTCTGAGCAAAGTTTTTCTAGAGTCAAGATTCAACACATAACAGGTTTTTTTCCCTTGACTCCAAAATTCTTGATCTCAGATTTAGATAACATCCAACTGAAGTTAAATCTGGCAAGATATTCTCTCCTCCGTGGAAAAGAGGTTTCAGTAATCCATGTTAGGAGCACTTGACGATTGCCTACAATTTTGTAATGTTTGTTCTCTTTTATTAAAATTATACCAACATTCAGGAACTACTTTTAGTAAGTTGAAGAGGCTGTGCTCATAGCATCATCGGAAATTTTGGTACTGGCTGGGTGGATGCTTGCAAAATACTTGACATCATTGTCATTATCCATCTGGAGGGCCACAATTGTCTGTTCTACAGCCTCTTGATGGGAATTAACACACATCAGAAAGTATTCTGTATGGGGGGGGAACAAAAGAAATGGGAAGGGAATGAATTATTATTAGTCATGCTACAATCAGCATGCAGGAAATAGCAAGTATTATAGGTCATAAAAATCAGGGTGTTGCAGAAATGAAATGTAAATTAAAGTCCACAAGAGCAAAGATATTGTTTTCTTTTTTCCTCATTTAGTGTTCATATCCACCTTTACCTCAATCCAGATAATAAACAATGTTGGATCTACTTCTGCAATCAGTAATTTCATTCTGGCTTCTGGGTCAGTTCCTTACTCTAAACCTAACGTACTTTGCATTTTTAATTAAAAATGATTGATTCTACCTCATGTGTCCTTTTCACCCTGCAGAATTCAGGATGAATTCTTTACCTTGTTTTTTTTCCTCTTCCACCTCCCACTATCCTTCCATGTTTACAGATCCTTTCTCACAAATTCTGCTTCGGTATCTTCCTTATTCTATTACCTTCCTAGGTCTTTTCTAAGCTAACAGCTTTGCCAATAAAATCTCTTTATTGTGCAGTATTTTCTTTTCAATTCATTTTCTAGTCACATTCTTAATCCCATATTTTTCCCATCCTTTTCTATATTCAGTCTGTCTTATTTTTCCCCCCAGTTACTAATCTTTTCAATAATCCTGTATTTTATTTCTCAGATAAGAAATACAGATACTGTATTAAAAGGAGAACATTTTTGAAAGCAAGAGGTCTTTCTTTCACTGTAATATATATACAGTTTGCAAGGAATAAAAGATAAAATGTAATCTTATCAAATATATTCCAATCCTATTCAGTGGACTTACTCCCCCCTACATGTTTTCAGGACTGAAGTTTTGTTCATGAGCACATGCCAAGTATCTTCAACTATAAGATAATCACAATCAGTTTAGTCACTAAAGCAGGAGTGAGCAACTATTTTGATATTAGGAGCTGCTCTTTTGTTTTGAAAGTTAAAGTATAATGGTATGTGAGAATGGCCTTGAGGGAAGAGGGGAAGATATGCTGCCTGTGAAACATAAAAAAGTGAGGACTCTCCTCCCTAACTGATCAAGCAGTTAAAAAGAACAGCAGTAGACTTCTACATTCAGACTTGCAAAATTCTCTTAATGTAACCTTACAATAAAGTAGAATTAGCTCATCTCCTTGTTTCCTGAGTGGTTTACCTAGGAGGGCTAACAATGCGGCACACATATAGTAGAAATAGTCCTCAATTTACAACCAGTCACTTAGCAACCATTCAAAATTATGGCAGACCTCTCCCAGGCTAGTTACAAACCATATTCTAAGTTCTGATGACTGATCATACATTGGGTGTTTGGTAACTGGCCAGCATTTATGGCCATTCGAAGCATTCCAAGATCATGAGACTATGATTTATAATCTTTTTTTCCCCCAAAAAACCAATGTTTAATTCTGGTTTCTTACCAAAAAGAATCCCCCATTGTGAACAATTTGCTTAATGGCATCTGCATTTACTTAATGACTGCTGTATTCCCCTGACTGCTACTTCACTTAATGACCACTGCAAAAAAGCTAGTAAAATTGGCCAGTCATATGATGACCCACTAAATGACTAGCATGACTTACAACTCTAATTCCAGGCTCCATTATGGTCATAAATTGAGGAGTACCTGTAACATCACAACGAACAGAAGTAAAAACCTTTTCATCCATTTGAGATGTGTTGTGGGAAGAATTTTTTTAAAAAGATGATTTAAGCCTCTCCAAGAATTATTGGAATGCTCTTGAGGCCTAATCCTGAATTATAGGAAGAGTTTTTACAGATGAGACTTCAGACAGCCTTGATCATTAACTGCTTTAATTAAATACTACCTGGAGACAAACTGGTTAAAAGTAGGAGAAGCAAATTCTGTACTTCCTAAGCACTTTCTACCTACCTATACTAATATCTCAATTTCTCCCTTGTTCAAACCTGACTCTTAGAAAACTTTATAACCCCCTAAATTTTGGCTAAAATACTCTCCACATTCTAATTTAGTTCAAAAATAACAATTCAATTTAAAACAAAGGATTACTCAGTGGCCCCGTTATTCCCGTTTAGTTCATAAGCACCTACGGTAGTAAACTACTTTCAAGGTAACAGGAAAGACAGCAAGGCAATTTGGTAAGTATAGTACCACCAACCTTTTTCTAGAAGTGTTTGTCTTAAAGTCTTTGCAAGCAGGACTCTAACGTTTGGAACTCTGTCTGAGGCCAAGTGTAGCAAATGGGGCAGTAGATATTCAGCAAAGTGATCCATTGGCAGGCAGTCATCTTCTATAATAGTCTGAAAAAGAATGATATCTAAAAACACCTGCTTCATTAAACCAATGTTTAATTAAGGAAAGTGAGATGAGCAATAAAGTAACATGGAACAAAAATTTGTCAGATTTGGGCTTTTTTCCTTTTCTTTCTATTCTTGATGTTCTTCTCCTATTCAGCCTCTTCTTTCTCATTTTGCCATAAACACCATCAGTCAGTTAAAGAGAATTCTTTTGGATAATGAAATATGTAACAATTACACTAAATCACACTAAATCCTGGCTTGTTTAACTACATATTTGGAATAGGCAACAAATGCCTGTGATCATATAATCTGCTAAATAAATTATGCTAAACTATGGTAATTAAATTGATGTAATTAATTAATTAGATTAATAACTAATTAAATTAGGTTGCAAAAATGATCAACATTTACACTAATCCAGAGTAAGCCACGGGGAATTTTTTTCCCTTTACATAAGGAGCAAATAAACAAGAATTATACAGTCAGCAGCTTGTACCTTATTCCTTTTGTGGTCATTTTCATACATTGCATTTTAAAATGTAAAATAATTCAGTACTGAAAATGGAGGAGCCATAGGCAATAGTGATCATGAAAAGGTAGAAGAATAATTCTTACCTGGCAAATAAAGACAAATGCTTGTCGACCAGACCACTTTGGACATCTGCAGAATCTTTCAATCAGTTCATTCATAAGATCAATCACAAATGTTGGTGTTGGAGCATTGTACAGCTTCTTTACCATTTCACTAACCTAGAAAACATGGTCCATTACGTAAATCAATCACTAAAATAGTTGGTGTATTAAACTGTTGTGTTCAAGGACTGCTTTTTAACTTATACCAGCTTGTAGGAAATCCATCGAACAGAAGAAACCTTGTCTGCACAAAGATTGAGGGCAATAGGTCGCAGATAATCATATATGTCTCTGGGACTATACAGATCAAGAAGCAAAATCAGCTGCCTACAGGAATAGAAAAAAACAAAACAAGAGGTCATAATTATTTTCAAAAAACACAATAATGATTTTATAACAATTAATGAAAGTTAATGAGTTGACCATATCCTAATTTATTATTTGCAACTATCTTAAAATATAACAAACCTTTGAAGATCACTATTATTCAAACCCCTATGGAGTTTATCCTGAGTGCCATTCTTCAGTATTGAAATAAGATTGTTACAGGAGCTATCTCTGAAATCTAATTATTGGGGCAATAATTTTAGAGTGTTGATTGTCAATCTCTGGAGTTGCGATCTCTAGAGAGATAAAGTCAAAAAATGATGGTATGATTTCCCAAATACAGTGCATGGGGCAGCAATATGCCTAAAGACATATGCTGAGTTTCTAGAAGAATCTACTACACCTACTCCTGCCGTTACTACTATTACTATTGTGACCTATACTAATATGCTGTTCAATAACATCAGAGCCACAGACAAATATTGTTGCTTGGTTTGAATTCTTTATTTTATGGAAATGCAAATTCCCTATAGGTTTCCTCTACATGAAGACACAGAATGAGTTAGTTCTAGTTGTCAATCGTTCAACTGTCTTGTACCAAGCCATATAGTCTGACAGGCACTTTCATTTGCATTTGAAAATTTAGTGGTAGGCAAAGTAGGTTTACGATGAGTGCAAACTGTCACATTCCCACCTGTCCCCCAAAACAACTAGGTGGGCACAGATTCAGTCAATATGTGATGGAGAACATGTTCAACAGTATTCTGGTCATTTGAACAGAATCTACAGACCAGAAACTCCAACTAACATTGCAGGATGTTATGCCAGTCATTGCTTCAAGCACCTCCCATAAAGAGTTGAGACTGAGGTGAATCTGAGCAACTCTGTTGACAAAGTTGTGAGCAATAGTGTCAAAGTGGCCAGATGGGTGATTTATTTGTGCAGGTTTCCCTAAAAGGAATGCATTAGCTTAAACAAGGGCTGCCTTGTTTGGTAGGCCTTGCCAATGCAATAAGAGGTCTGCCAATGCAATAAGAGGCGTTTCAATAAAAATAAAAAAGAGCTTGGCTTGCTACCAAGTAGGACATTAGCTTTCAGAATAATTTTCATTTTTCAAGATGCCTTTGGATTCTATATCACTCTCACAGGCATGCTGAGAAAATAAAAAGTAGTTATAGTCAAATGTTTTGTTTGTAAATGTTCCCTTCCTCACCAAAAGATGAAGTCACAAGAATACATAAAGAAGTACCCTGGGTAGAATAGAAACGAGTGTTGCAACAACCTTGCTTGCTTGGTTTTAAATTGGTGTTTAAGACCAGCCACGGCCACCTTAGAAGCCAGTCTGTGAATGGCATTTCCAGTCATTGTTTAGCACTCATGACAAGATATGAAAATATCAAATATATTTACTGACTCAACAATTGTTGAATTTATTGCTGATCAACTCACAGAGGACCCATTCTTCATAGGATATGTTAACATTAAATGGCTGCTCTTCATATTTTCCATGCTAGCATTCTTTGCCATCATTTCTGGCATTCATTGAAAATGATGATGTATCACAGTGATTTCATAGAACTAAGTCCTGGTCTGACCTAGTATAACCTTTCTGAAGGAAACCATAAGACAGCAGGAACCATCTGCTTTATTGACACTGCTGATTCTGGAATGTTCTTTAATATCTACAGGTCACCCACTACCTTTGTAGTTTGTTCCAGACTTAACAAGGAATGTTTACTTGGGTATCTGAGAGAGCAGAAAGATGTTTTCGCTCATAGAACTAAAAGTACTTGTGCACTATAATACCAAGTATATTAGTTTAGTAGTAATTAAATGAATTAAAACTCTGAATTAAAACTGTTGAGAATAAATTCTTCTGAACCCATTAGTATTACTTATGTCACCCTACTCATGAGTAACCACGGATGGGGTCCTACCTATTATTTTTTCATCTGGCAAGAGAAAAATTAAGGACCCGGTTTTTCTATTTTCTCAAAATTTTAACCATGTTCATTTTGAACAGTATAGTTATGGCTATCTTAATAATCAGTTTAAGAAGCATTCTCCCAATTTTGTTCTTATTTAAACTTTTGTAAATACTTTGCTTAAAAATACAAAATATAATAGGGTGGGGATAATATCAGCAACTGCAACGAACTAAGATTTATTTCCAAGCTTTATGCAATGACACTTTTCAACTTATTTCCTTCTTGCTTTAGTCCTTGCAAAGGTCTTGATGATGTTTATTGCCAAGATGTTATTGCTAAGTGTAGACAAACCCTCTTGGATGGTCTGCAATGAAAGCAGGCGAGTGTCTAAGCAGCACATTGGATGTGGTTAAGAAGAAACATCCAATCAAAACAAGCCATTTCCAACATGAGTTCCATTTGCATTTTGGCATAGGATATAGATTATTAAGAGAAAAACAAAACTGATCTTGGTTCAGATGTAAGAAGCCAGACACCTGCCTGTACACACGTGTTCATATCTAATTATCACAAAAACTTACTCAGCAAGCTCTGCTCGAAAACGCCAGTTCCTACTATTGTCCGTGACCAAGAATTCTTGAAGTTGGTAAAGATACTCCCGTCTTTTATCAGGATGAAGAAGCTGGAATAAATAATTATGAACACTTTAAGAACCACATAGAAAATAATTGCTAAGAGATTCTGAGTAAAATCACTGTATAAAATGTGAAGTTGCCTTAAAAGGCACTTTTGAGATTGTTTTAAAACTGCAATATGCAACTTAAAATTACATCAGAAATTAATTAAATTACAAATAATCATTGCATAAATAAATTTGACAAGTTAAAACAATGAACAATACAGGAAAGAAAGAAAAATATCAATTTATTTTTGAAAATATATAAAAGAAGAATGTACCTTCAAAAAATCATGTAGGTGCTTAAGCACACCAATCCTAACTTCATCGAGATCTTTTAAGAAGCCATTAAAGACTGGAACCAGATCACCTGCAGTGAGCTGATCTCCAAGAATGACTGCAAGTTCATGTATGGAGAAAGCTAATGTTCTTCGAACTTTCCACTGAAAGGACCCAAGCAATTATCAATTATACAAAATGACTCCAGTTCATTTCATTGCAAGTACAATATTAAAACAAAACAAGGGAAGATATGTTTGAATTTTATCAGAAGAAAGTTAGAAAAAAAAACAGTGGCAAATAGGAGAAACCTTTTCAGAAGAAACAAATTATGCTCGTTTTTCTTTCTCCTGATTTCTTTAAAAATTATTTTGCACTCTTGCCAACCCAGAACACTAAATAAAGCATGCCAGAAGCCTTATTTTTTACCAGATTAGGTGCCTGATATGTAACTTAGCCTCCCTATACTTCAAAGCAAAATACAGGACTGGTTGTAAAATCTCATATTTTTTTTGTATGCAATTTTGCAGTAAAACAATTCCACTCTCTTGCTAATAATGTCTGGCCTTTTAGAAATATTAGAGCTGTTTTTTAACAATTACTGAGCAGGAAGTAAAATATTTTTCTAATTCTTGCTCCCCCCCCCCTTTATTAGATAATCAGATGTATTTCTTAAACAACAATTAAGCAGGAAAAATGATATTTTACAGAAATTACATTTCAACAAGCAAACAGATTAAGTGTAACTATATTGTAGAGTGAAATAAAATTCCGTTATTTGACTATCTAAACAGAGAGATTAATCTACAAATTAACTTTCTCACTTTTCCCAAAATACTTTTCTCATGAAAAAATCCAAGAAGTACAAGAAATAAACCAACATTTGTTTTTTTATTACATCAATGAGACAAATTAATCTTAAGGTAGAATAACAAATACCATCCAAGTACAATGTGGATTTTCCATTACCTGCATATCAGAAGCTAGAGTCTCATAGGTGTCTTTCAGGCAGTGCCAGTTCTGTCTACCTAAGGTAAGTGCCACTCCTGGAAGGCTATAGGCACAGTGTTTGGCAATCTCAGTATCAACAGTCTGAGCTCGAGAAGGATCAGTCATGGACAAATACTGGTCTAGCAAGGCTTGAGGTACAACGTCCTAAAACAGAAAAACAGAATTTAGAAGTCGTCTGAAAGAGGTAAACCCCTCTGCAAAATTGGAAAAGGAGAATGCATGGCTGTACCTTGAATGGTGCAACGCATGTCATACATTTATGGCTGCATACCCAAATGAAATTATGAGTTGGACAATCCAAGAGGTCTACAGTATCCTGTCCAAGATGATCTGTTTGGATTAAAGAGCTGGGGGGTGGGTTTTAATTCTCATGCCTTTAATGATTTCTCTCCAACCTTCTATTTGCAATTGAACAGTCAATTTTAAACACCTGATTTCTGATTTTATGTTGATTGTGAATATTTAGGAATGTTATAATCAACGAGAATGCCATATGTCTAATTCTAAAAAAGACAGTGTCAAGATTCAAAAGGAAATTTTATAAGGGGGGGTAGTTCTTTATATGTATGTGCATGTGTGTGCTAACTAGATTTGCTGAGAGTTTCAGTTTATGAATCTTGACACAAGAAGTACGGTGAAGGTCACGGAGGAGGA
>JANHFJ010001091.1:29808-41132 GCA_032468195.1 Cerberus rynchops | reverse complement strand
AACAATGTCTTCAATAAAATTTTATTCCTTGGACTTTGTCTTTTTGGAGTTCTGATTGCGTTGCTGATGTTGTGTGGCAGTCTGACAATAAAGATGACTTTCTTCCTGGGTCCTTCTGGATGGCATTGTTTAATTGAAGCGATTCAACACAAGCAGATAATGTAGTGCAGGAGAAAGGCAGTTCTCTTGTTTAAAGCTTTCTCTCGTGACAAAATAAGTGACTACAGGGATACAGGGAGGTTCTATATTGACAATTATGCACAGAATGCATAAATGATATTTGCTACATCCTTTCAGTCTGAATTACATCTAAAATATTCATAATATGTTTTACTGGAAATAAATATTTTATATTCTAGATACCTATGTATAAGTTAATAACATATATTATAGAATATATTATTATAACATTATATAATATACTATTATAGTATTATATAATATATAATAATATATATATATTATTAACGTATACACAGATATCTAAAATATAAAAGGGATAAATATATTAGCCATTTTACTTGTTATCAAATTCTGGAGCAAGACTAATTTTATCTAATGAAACAAATTGTTGATTACAGAAAGAGAAAATATGAACTTGCAACATTTCAACGAACATTTCTGAATTTTGATTTGTTAAACAACATTTTGTCCCATCTACATAAAATATTGTATACCTTATGTTTGAAAAGTGAATAATAGCAACAAGAAAGAAATATGCAAAGCATAGATTGATCCATAGTACACAATATGCCACAGAGTGAGTGTTTCACTTTAGAAATGAGCATAAAGCCATGGTTCAAGGTAGGTAACATCATTGGCTTTAATTTTAAGGAATTGAATAGATAGTTAGCAAAGAAATAAAATAGACTCTTGCCTATTCCACACAGACCTTTTAAATTTTATCCAGCCTATCTGTCAAACTTTTTAAAGATTTTCCTGGAATCAGACAAGTACATCTACGGTACTTCCAAATAATACATGAATGGAGCATGCAAGATGCATTGGTATGGACCCCAAGATCTTAAAATAAATTATGTACAGATCATTTCAACAGCTTATACCAATAGAATACAGTGAATTTGGTAATATATTTCCAGAATTACTGTTTAGAATCTGCTAAATTAGTTGTCTCTATGCACATGTGTACCTTTGAATCAATCTTGATTTCTGACAACAGCCTGGACTAGCCCCTGCAGCTTTCTTGGAAATATTTTTGGAAGTGGTTTGCCATTACTTTCTTCCTAGAACTGAGAGAGGTTGACTGGCCCAAGGTAATCAATTGGTTTTTCTGCCTAAGGCAAGACTAGAACTCATGGTCTTATAATTTCTAATGTGTCTCAACTACTACATCAAATTGGAACTCTTAATTGGTCTTAAATATATTTCAATATACAACTACCTAAGCCTTGGAATATAATCATCTCTGCAAAAGTCAGTATTCTAACAGAGACTCACGGTTGGCAGAGAAAGTAGGTATTCAGAATTAATGGGAAGAACAATAATAAATAGGGGAATTTTGTTATAGAACAGAATCTGTTGACGTCTATATTCATGCAAGGGCTTTCTGATGAAGTGTTTCTTTTTGGTTTGTTTGTTTTTTATACTGTACCTTTTCTGATCTCTGTTAAATGCTAGTCTGATGTATTATTTCCTGAGACTGAAAGTTGTGCTTCTCTGGCTTTTCCAATCATACCTATTTTGGGCCTAATTACGAAAAAATTGGTTACTGTTTTGGGAATTCCCTTATTATTGGAGAAGCTCATGGTGCAGCATTTCCATATTCTGATATCCTTCAGCCATTTACTTATAAAGTACAGTACAGCCTCTTAAGTAAATATACCCTAAACCAGTGGCCCCCAACCTTTTGGGCACCAGGGACCGGTTCCATGGAGAGAGGTTTTTCCATGGACGAGAGGGTATGGTTTTGTGTGTTGTCTGCATCCCATGATGGGGTTTTGCTTATTTGTGTGGCCTGGTTTCTGGCATCCTGTGGCCTGGTGCCAGTCCATGGACTGGAGGTTGAGGATCCCTGCCCCTTCCCTAAACCTAAAAGTTTCTTCATTTAAAACATGAGCGTTCCGGACAATCTTGGACTGATTCTTCCTTTCTTAAATTTTAGGATACTGGAGTTGGCAAATCAAGTATAGTTTGTCGATTTGTTCAGGATCATTTTGACCACAATATTAGCCCTACCATTGGGTAAGTACCATGTACAGTTAAGCTAAATAAATACTGATGAATTCTTTCATAATTTAAAATAGGGAAAGTTCATTATTCGAGATAGTTGTATGTGTATTACAGAATCCATCCCTATTTTAACATGGAATGCTGTTGAATGAACATGTCATCACCTTCTGCTATTAATACCAACTGTAAAGTATTCTTCAATTTTTTGTTGAGTTCCCACAGCTTCCACAACACTACCCAAACCAAGCAATTTAGGCCTATTTTGGGGTAGGGGATTATTTATTTTTAAAGATAGAGATGAGAGGAATATTCTTCTATTCCCATTCCCAGTCTTAAAATTCTGAAAAGTGGACAAAAGGATTGATATTGCCTATTACAATTACTCCTATTTGTTAAATGTTTTTATTCTGCCTATTTTTTATAAATACCTCAAAGTGGTGAATATACCTAATATTGCTTTTTTGTCCTATTTTCCCCACAACAAGAGCCCACTAAGGTGAGTTGGGCTGAAAGTCACCCAGATACCTTTCATGCCTATGGCAGAATTAGAACACACAGTTTCCTAGTTTCTAACCAGTTGTTTTAACCACTACATCGAACTGGGTCTTTATGCCATAACATGACTTCTTAAGGCTCTCCAGAATGTTTGGATGTATAGTAGTTATGATTTTTTTTTCTGTAAATCATTGACTACTCTGATTTAAACCCATAGTTTTTGAAAAGTGCTTTTCATTTAAAATGTATTTATTTATACTTCATATTTCTAAGACTGGTCAGCTCAACAGTGAATCTAGGCAACTGTCAAAAGCAACCACTGTCCTTGAAACAAACATTGGCAAGGGAACAAATATACACTATATCAAATGGATGAACCAGAACTTAGAGTAAATGTTGAGTTCACAGAACTTGTTTTTAGTATTACAGGAACAAAAACAATGAAAGAGGCAATCTCTCAAATAACCAGTCCCTGTGCTATGAAGAACTGTACAGACGACTGCATCCAGAAATTCATTGTATTCTCACATAGCAGAGGTTTTACACCAGTGTTTTAAGACAGGCCCATGACGGTTTGTGTCATTGAATTCTGGACCAGCTGTAGCTTCTAAGTGGCTTTCCATACAGGACACATTGTAGTAGTCCATGTACAAGTGACTAAGGCATTAATAACTGTGAGAAGAAATTACCGGTGAAGGGAAATGGGCATTCGCACATTAGGTCAATATGTGCAAAGGACTTCCTGGCCATAATCACCACCTATTTTTTGAGCAGGATCTGTATGTTCAGAAGGACTTCCAAATTATGAACCACTTTTGTATGGAAGGTACAAGTTCATTCAAAACTAAAGATAGACATATCTGATACTAGAAAAATCATGAAGCTATAGTTACTTGTATTTGTCAGGGTTGAGTTAAGCCAGTTCTTTGACATCCAGATCTTAGCCTCCAGATTCTGTGACAAGACTCAATAGCATCAATAATGTCTGCGCAATGATGCTTTAGTGTTCACTTTAATGCTAAACAGGAGGGATAAGAACATTGAATATTAGGCATCCATAAATAGAAGCATTGGGTTTGACCTCTGCCCCAGTTAATGATGATTGGAAGTACCCAGAGGAAAGTAATTGGTCCAGAAATATGTAATGATCAATGGTACTTAAAAATTAAACCAAACCAGAATGGTCTTTCACCCCATCTTAGCTCTATCACAGGGATGTCAAACTCAATTTCATTGAGGGCCATACCAAGATTATATTTGACCTTGGGGCACCGGGATGGGCATGGCCAGAGTAGGCGTGGCCAGCTTGACACCATTCTTGTTGGGAATGCCTGCGATGGCCCGAGCATTCTGCCATCAAAAACAGCTCGGGAGGACTATATGCAGCTCTCCCAGGCTCTGTTTTTGCTGGCAGAGGCACTACGGCCCAATCCTTCTCTGTTTCCAGGGAGGCCCTGCGAGCCAGGTCTAAGCACCCCGTGGGCTGGATCCGGCCCCTGGAGCTTGAATTTGACACCCCTATTCTATCATATCAGTGATCATACTACCTGTGCCCTGACTGAAATAATATTTTTTTAAGCTGCAGTCTGACCACTTTCTCAGCAATTTTTTCCAGAAAGGGGAGAGTGAATGAAAATTATCCAGAATTACTTGTTCTGCAATAGTTTCCTATGATGAGAGGTGTGGAAGACTTAAGCTCCAGCCCTGAGAAGAGGGAATAAGAAAGAAACGGGTTGCTCAGTTCTAGAAAAGTAGAAAGCATGAGAAACACTCAGAACAATCTCATCTTGACTTGGTTCTTGAAAAGGCACAATGTAGATTTTGGACATGCTTCAGGATTCTGTTAATATACTCTACAACAAAATAACATTCCTGGAATCTCTGCATGTCTGTTCCTTGACCTTGCCTTTCCTGGTACATCACTCTTCTTTGTCATATAATCATATCAGGTGGATACTAAGGCCTTGAAATAGATCCTTCTGAAAGTCCCCAGGCTTCTTCTGAAATACTATCAGTCTCAAATTCCAGTTATGTCTGGGGGAAAAAGATGTTCAGGCTTCTTAGATAATTAATTTTTATTTTCTTTCAGCCATAAAACATTCATAAACTCTTATATTTTTCTAATTCCTTCCAGTCTTAAAATCAACATTCACCTGCTGAATAGTGAATTGTTGATTTGGGTCTTAGTAACTCATTTATTATTTTGTATAATAGATTGAGAAAGTGGGAAATAACTATCCAGATGACTATAATGATTTATGCAGGAAATCTTAACAACATTACCACTCAGGGGAAAAAAAAGATTATTTTCTTTTTTGTTTAGAATTAAATATAGCTTAGAATGAAGATTCTTCTTTTACTTAATCTCTATCTACTTGAATGTTATTGAAAATCAAATTATAATATTTAAGACTGATCAGCTGAAATTTAGGTATGTATCTGCTTCACTTAAAAGAACAATTTCATTTTGCAATTCATCACATTTTAATAAGATAGGATAGTGTAATTTAAGTGGCTACTAAGTCATTCATCATTAACTCTTCTAGAATCTCAAATTTTACAAATGTGAATTCTTTCTAAAAAAATTACTTATTTTCGTATTTAAAAATAGCACTGTGCATATATGAATCATTATGTTTAATCTAACTTTTAGATTTATTAATTACACTTTGCCTGAAATATCTGTAAAATGTTTGCTATTTCTCAAAACATTAAGAAGAAATGCTTTGTTTTCTTCCTTTTGAAGATTAGATTCTTGAAAATGTTTTCTTAATTGGCAAATACATGCACAGTAATTTAATGTAAACTCTGCTTACGTGCAACTCTTCTTGCAAATTTTAGAGCTTCTTTTATGACTAAAACAGTCCCTTGTGGGAATGAGCTTCATAAATTTCTGATCTGGGACACAGCAGGTCAGGAGAGGGTGAGTATGAGTCTTTTATCTAAAGACAACTGCATGTCATATTCTGTATTGTTAATAAAGCGCCTATAACATAGATACTGAAGATAAGAAGGCATGGTATATTTATATTGTTTTAAACATCACTGTAATCTAAATTTTGTTTCAACAAAAACAGTTGTATAATAGAGATTAAACAAACTGAATCATCAAGAGATTGACATTTTAAGAATCACAATAATATGCAGCCAAGTTCTAGTTCCAGGCTTTTAGAAAGACAAACATTTTGAAGCAAAATTTTGAACCAATAGACAATTCAAATTTCTGCTTTCTCAGGATCTTCTAGGCTTCATCTAATGGCCCCGTCTCTGAGTTACTTGCCATGTCTTTCTCTCTCCATATTGCTGACATAGATAGGATAGATATAATTCTTTATTGGCCAAGTGTGATTGGACACATAAGGAATTTGTCTTTGGTGCATATGCTCTCAGTGTACATAAAAAGAAAAAAATACATTCATCAAGAATTCATAAGATACAACACTTAGTGATAGTCATAGGGTATTAAATAAGCAATAATTCATACTAGGAACAATAAAATAATAAAAATCATAAAGATACAAACAATAAAGTTATAGTCATAAGTGGGAGAAGATAGGTAACAGGAAGGATGAGAAGAATAATAGTAATTCAGTCTTAGTAAATAGTTTTTTGTGTTGTGGGACTTAGTTGTTTAGCAGAGCGATGGCATTCGAGAAAAAACTGTTTATTTAAAAAATGTTTATTTCAATGTAATTTTTTGAAAATTGGTTTGAGGAGTCTCTCCACTTCCAGCTTTTGCAGTAGCCATTTCTCTCCTAGTATTTGCCTCTTCTCGTAGCATTTTGTTTTGAGTTCCTCTCATTATAACCTCTCCACTTCCTTATTTCTGATACCAACTTCTTACCAGGCTGTCTGAGCAGAGCACAGCTCCACTGTTTTTATTTGGAGAAGAAGAGGAGTTGAATTTGTGCTATTTTGCTTTAACATTATTCTATAATGACAAGATATACTATTCTATTTTCAGAATAAGAAGCATTTTACTTTATTCTGTTTTAATTGTATTCTGAAATATATGCTTACATGTAAATGTAGTAATATCCCCTTTTCTCATTTCTGTATGCAAAATATAGAGGGATGTGAAACTGGGATTTTGTTACTTACTTCCAATTTATTTATACTGTATTTGTTCATATAAATATACATACCCTTGCTTCCCTTGATGCAAGATTCTACCCTGTTCACAGATTTTCATGTTCAGTTATCTTGATCTACAGAACAAGTCACAACACAACTTGCACAACTATGTGAGAATCTGTACTCTTTCTCTCCTTTAGGGCTATTTCTAGACAACTTCTTATTCATTTCACATAATTTGGTGGATACCCAAATGGGATGTGGGAGAAGAATAAGCAATATTTCCTAGAGACTGCAGGTAGCACTCCAAATAAGATCCTTCGGCAGCAGCCAAGTTGGTGGATGGTTGCCCTGCAGGCAGGAGACACAGTGAAACTATAAAGCCAAAGAAGACCACCAGTCACCTTGCCTATGATGACTGCCATACTCATAAATCTGGATGATGACAGAATTCATCACTGTGGATGCAACAGGCATTGGGAACAGGGACAATTTTTTTATTGCATTTGGATGGCATTTTAACACCGTAGTGGTGAAAGAACCCAGAAGGAGCTATATACTTCTTGTTTATATATGGTTATGGTATATTTAATACCGTACTATCCAATAATGGGCTCTGAGTGAAGCCAGCCTAGTGTAGCTAATCAATTCTCCTCCACTATTTTATATTAAACAAAATAAAATATCTTTGTTGAAGAGCATAAGAACAATAATCCACTTGTCTTCTTCTGGCCAGAGTATGCTAGGGTGTTTTCATGGTAAAGTTTTTTTTTAATAAAAGGAAAAAAGCTCATTCAAAAATTTCAGAAAGAAGCAGAATTCTAACCTGCAATGACTTTGCCCCAGCAAAAAAAATAGCGGTAGTAAGTGTGTACCTTTCTCCAGCCATCAAAAGTTCACCACCCCTATTGAAGATAGAGATTTTATCATTTAGCACATCATACTTTGAAGAAATTTCAGGGCAGAGAATAGTATTAATGTCCCATTTCTTGTTCCTGTCTGAATTCATACGCAATAAGGCATCCCTGTTCTGCAGCAGTTGTACACATCACACTTAGACTATGCATTTCCTGGATGTTGGATTATCCCCCTCCCACCTCTTCTTTTTTTTCCAGAGGAATGCCTGGCTTGTATCATTGGCCAATTGTGTATCCTTGCTTTCCCCCCTCAAAATAGGTCTGACAACTTCCTAAAAATATCTGTTAAAGTAAAATGTCTCTCATCACAAAATTCTAAAATAATCCTCAAAAGAACAGGAAATGGAAAGCTGTCCAAATTAGTTCTATATGAACTGATAGAGCTCAGTGGGGATCTTTTTAATTATGCTGATGTAAAGTTTAGGGTATGCAACATCTCCTGTGAATTGCCTGGTTTTGTTTGTTGTTTTTCTAGGGCATTCCTGTGATTTTATAATTGAATTAATTGTTTTCCTAATGATTCTTTTCCCCAAACTGTAAAGAAAATCTTGGAATTTATAAAAGGAAGAGAACAATATTGCAAACTCCCCTCTCTTGTCTTAAGAAATATGGTTCTGAAATGTATAAGAAGATATCTGAAGGTTGAACGTTGATGTTTAGCACACCTTCATGATAGCTTTTCTACTGGATGCTATTTTACAGCATTCCATTTATTCACTATGAGGAGATGTTGGTCTTTACTAAACACTAAAATACTTGGGTTGTGCCTTTGGACTAAATCCATTAAAAGGAATAAACACATTTGTACTATTTTTGTAATAGTTTTAAAAAGTCACTTGTGAAAAAAGGATTTTTTTTAAATGGACACTCTGGTAAACTAGACCTACCCCATCAAAACTCATCCATCCACCCATCATTCCTTCCTTCCTTTCTTTCGCAGAACTTATATGGCCATATACAGTATCTATATCTGTTGAAGTCTGGCTTTTTTTTTTTTTTTTGCCTAAAACAAGAGCTTAATTATTGTCTTTCTAAAACATTTTGGTATCAACCTTCGGTAGGCAGGGAGGAAAATGCACTTTTGTGTTCTTAATTAAGCAATACGTTTGAGGACATAATGTGAAATTAATTTAATTTACCATATATTGCATGTAAAAGATTTAAATTTCTAAAAGTCTAGATTATATTCCACACCAGCAGCATGCTAGTAGACTAGATATATTACTTTCAATGGCATTGCTTTAAATTCTTGAATGTCAATTGTATTACCAACTGTACTAGATCAGATTCCTCCTAATTTTATGCATGTGTACTTAATAAAAATTACTAAAGACCTTGCTGGAACAAAAAAAAAGCTTATATAATCAATTTTAAACCAAAAGAAGTTAAAACTGTACTAATAAGCTGTCAAAAGTAGTATAATTTATCTCTGTAATTGCTATACTATTCTTGTAACTATAGACTTTTCTAGTGAAAAATTTCCACTTAGGTGAAGTCAAAATGAAAGAAAAACACAGAGAAAAGAAAAAGAAATACTTGGCTAGCCAAGGCAGAAGAAGAATTTTCCCCAAGGTAGATTTGTGCAATATTTAGAATATTTGCTATTTGGGAGATCTATCTCTTCTATTTGTCTCTTATAATGCTTGCAATATTGAGAATTCTGAAAATCAAAGGCACAAATTAAAGTGGATTTGCTTAGCTCTTACAGCCGTGTGGGACTTCTTTTGATGGAGGCTGAATTAACTTTGATGCAACATTATTGATAATCAGCCAGACTTAGGAGTGATTGCACTGTTTATTGCTATCATTAAATGACAAAAAGGACAAGGACACTGGAAAGAATGCTATTAATAAAGAATCAACCAGACTGAATAAGATGAAAGGTAGTAGTTTTGGATGTCTAAGTTTCTTGGAATGCCTTTGGTTTTTAGCTAAAAAGTGCATTTGAAGGGATATGTCATGCCAGTTTATACTTATACATACAGTTAAATGTTTACAAATATATTACCCAAGGATAATGGAATAAAAACAAGAAGCAGTCTCTATTCGTGTGAGGAATGATTTCCAGTCAGAAGGCAAGAGATACAAATACGTGTGCAAAGAAGAGATTCTATGAATGTGAAATTCTGTCTGGATGTAGACTCAAATGCATGGAACATCATCAGTTCATGCACTGTTTTGGCCTGAAAAAATGAAAGCCTGGTTGAATCAGTTTATGAAACCTACGTAGAATTTCACTCACTTGCTGGGAGATCCTTGTCCTCTCTGCTGTCTTTTGTGCAGAACAATAGTTCTCACAATGGATGACTTTGTTAGGTATCATGGGGGATGGGGACAATATGACTGTATAAGAAAAGGAACAATAACAAAATAAGCCTTTGCTTCATACTTTCTATTTATAAGACTGTAATGTCTTTTCCAATGATACCTCATTTTTTGATAGCTTGTTGGGGGCCGTTTCTAGCAAACCCTGGAATTCTGTCAAGTTGTACACATGCAGAAAATCTTTTATTGATCTGTTTCACTTCTGCTTAGCAAGCTAAAACAAGATAGGCTTTTCATTTGTTCAGAAAGATGATATTATATGATAATAATAACAGTGGGCATGGTACCAAAACAACAGATAGACTCCAAAAATGAGACTGCCAGCATCACTTCTAACATATTCCAATCTACTTGCTTAACACAAGGTACATATCTCTAGCCTAAGCTCTTTAGAAATATTGTTTCCTTGAACACCAATATGTAGCACTCTTTGTGAAAAGGTGGGGACGAGGACATCGTTAACAAGGTTAATTATTAATTTACCCAAGACTAATTGGATAAGATCTTGATGCTGTAACATAATATAGTTTCTGAATGCTTTAAATCTGATTCCTAGTTATCAGTAATTGCTTCTGCAAGCATTCCATAAAGTATTTCTGCCCAAATCAGTGAAGTCAAATGCACACCAGTTCAAATTGTATAGATTAATTAGTTGGTTTAATTACTGTAGTGCTTTGGTATATGTTTGGAATGCAAATCATTTAAGAACGTTTTTCAGTATAATTTTATCTTTATTACTATTTCCACAATTCTGGGCAAGCTTTGTTATTGGTATTATTTTCCATTCATTTTCTGCATTTTTCCAAGCTATGAAATATATCACCTGATGCCAACACTATGTAATGAAAAATGTTAATTTATTAGGCAATTTAGCCTTAAATCACTTGATAATATATATGCCTTTGTCTCCTGTGCGTGTATGTCATTTTCCTTTATATTAATATCTTTAAATATTAGTCTTAAGATTGTTCTACAAGCCTCATTTCTCTGAGTGGTCATAAAATATCTTTTAAATTCAGCTTTGTCCAAGACAAGGATTGCACAAGCTATTCTCTCTTGCCTAGATTATGCCAATGCTCTCTACATGGGGCTCCCCTTGAAGAGCATTCAGAGGCTGCAGTTGGTGCAGAATGCGGCCACGCGGGTGATCTTGGGGGCTCCTCAGAGCTCCCATATTACACCTCTCCTGCACGAGCTGCACTGGCTCCCTGTGGCCTTTTGAGTACGATTCAAGGTCTTGGTTCTTATCTTTAAAGCGCTCCATGGCTTGGGACCCGGGTACTTACGGGACTGCCTGTTGCCACCATCAGCCTCCAGCCGACC
>JANHFJ010001091.1:0-12135 GCA_032468195.1 Cerberus rynchops | reverse complement strand
AACTCCAATACCATAGATAATATTTAGCATGATAGTAATACTTCCTTTCCCTTCTTTTCATCCTCTTTAATTTTTACAGTTTATTTTGCCATGTTTAATGTATATTATACATTGTTTTTATACACATACATATGCTTATCCAAGACTATAATAAGAATTTACCTATGTGTCATACACATATGTAGTAAATTTCACTATACTATTCAATTCATACTGTATTCTGTGCCAAAGCAGCATGTAAACTTTGAGTGGCTCACAAAATAGATGAACGTAAATGTAAAACAGTTTAAAATTATAAAAAAATTCAAGCAAACTATAATGATTTCTGACTTTTTATGAATATGTTATGAATAAAAATATAAACTTACTATAAATTTAGTGTTTGTCTACGTTATTTATTTAATCCTGTGTAATTCTAATAGTCAAATCCCCAAATCAACATTTCTTTCAGTTTCTCGCAATAAAGTGATTTCCAAGTAGAAATAAAATTAGTATATTATTTACTAAAAGCTGTCAACTTTGCCATTTGTGTCAATTCCATCAGCTTCACCATCCATTATTCATACTTTTTGTATACTCTATAGGTATTTGTAAACTCTTCCATCTTTGTTTAGATGTCTCACTGCAGTTTACCATATATAAAAGTGAGTTTCCATAAAATGTTTCCATTTGTTTATCCACTGAACCCCAAATAAAAATCTCTAGTTTTAGTTATACCTTCATTTTTAAAATCTTCTGAATCAGAATACACACTCAATCTCTATTTTCTAGCTTTCTTGCATGTCCACCAAAGCTGAAAAAATGTACCCTCAGTTTGATTTCATTTCCAACAAATATTTGAAATTCCCTTGTATATGTTTCATAATTTTTCCAGTGTCATGTATCATGAATGCATCATTTTATAAAAATTCTCTAAATTGTAATTTAATGTAAATTCAAATCTTTTCTTCTCCATTGACCCAACTGTATATTATATCTATTTTTGCCCATTTTATTATACAGTCTTTCACTTGTTTATCCTGTTTTAATTTTCAATAAAAGTTAGTACATTTTAGCAATATTACCATCATTTGTATACAATTTAACATTAAAATCAGTCTTAGCATTTTCAAGTTCGTAAGTCTTACCAAGTTCCAATGGCATGTAAAGTCTTTCAACTCCAGTTTTTCACTTAAGTACTCCTTGGGGAAAAAATTAGCAGATCAGTGTTAAGTTAACCATTTTGGCTTGTGTCATTTCCCTTCTAATAAAAGGTTTTTAAGGTGACAACTATGAAGGAATTTTAGGAGACACTTTTGATTTATGCCAATTCAAAATTTTGAGTAAGGTATACCTAATAAAATCAGTTTTAAAATCTACATTAACTTTATCATATCCCAGTAGCTGTGCCAACAGGTCTTAAATCATATTCTTCCAATTCCAATAGCTGTCTTTTGCCTAAAGTCACTCACCCATATTAAACAGTAAGCTGCAAACTACAATTTCAAAATCTGGTCTTCTAACTTCTCTCTTTAGCATCCTGCAGCAGTTTGTATTTAATTCTCAGTTTCTTGCCTTGCCAAACAATTTTGGATATATTTTTTTGCTACTGCTTAAATGTTACACCAGTTGTCAATATATAGGTATTGTCTGGAATGAAAATAACATTCTAGATAAAACATTCATCTTAATCACAGAAATTCTTCCCAACAATGACAATTGCAATTTTTTCCATTTCAGCCTATCTTTTTTAACTTCATTCCATATTTTAACATGATTTTAAAACAACCAATTCATATTTTTCTAGTCAAATATTTATCTTTTTAAAGGTCATTTTTAAACCTGATTTTTTTTTTCATCATATTGTCTTGATCTTGCTTAATCATAATTTTACCAATATCTTTTTTGTTTATTAATATTAAAACCTGTTGGTGCACCAAAATCTTTCAATGTTTTCATCAAAAACTCAAGAGGGTTTTGTAAAATCAAAACCAAATTATCAGCAAAAGCTCTGAATTTAAAGATCTCATTTTTAATTTTTAGATCCATTATCTTCTCATCTTGTCTAATATCTCTATTCAAAACTTCAAGAACTAAAATAAACAACAAAAGAGACAGGAGACAATCTTATTCCCTTCTGGATATCACATAATTTAGTCAAACCACCATTAATTTAATTTAATCTATTTGTATCCTACCTTTATTATTTTTACAATTAATTCAAAGCAGCAGACATACCCATCAAACCCTCCTACTTTCCCCACAACAACAACCCTGTCAGGTGATTGTCTAAAACTTTCACTGTGCTAAGAAAATTAATGCAGCTTGATTTCATTACATTATTCCATTACATCAGGTACAGTTGTCACATTATTTTTAAATTATCTTTTAGATAGAAAGCCACATTGATTTTCATGAATGAATTTTTGTCTTGTAAGAACTTGTTTAGTTTGTCCACAAAAATTGATGAAAACACAAGATAATCATTGTTCATGAAAAATTGGTTTATAATTCTTAGTGGAAGATAAAATCTTGCCCTTCCTTTGGTAACAACGCAAATATTGACTTCTTTCCAAGATTCTCTTTGTATAATGGAAAATATTTAATATTAAAAGTTTTTAAAATCCTGTTTTCATAATTTTGAAAAACCAGTCATTATTAATAGGTTTGACCTAAGACAAGAATTTTAGATATTTCAAATAAAGTTAATTACTAATTGATGTTGCATATAGTAACTTTTTTATGAAAGGGAGTTGGTTGCAACATACATTCTGTATTATCTTTTCGTTTAATCAGTCCATATAGGATATTCTTACAGATTGTTAGTATATATGCTGGTTTATAACTACTAAATATTTATTGTTAGCTTGATTTTGAGATTTTCTGTGAACATTGAATACGTGTTCAGGAGTATATTCACAATTGTTTGTGGCATTACTAATGAAATATATAACTGCAAATACAGTTGGTTACACAAGTGTAAAAAATAGTTAACCACTAAAAATAGTGATGTAAGAATAACTAGCATAGTTGGAACTATGGGTAATGGAAAGATGTTGCAACCAATCCCCTTCTAGCATACCCAGGAACCCTCCATGCCTTTACTAGATTTAGAGAGCTATGACTATGGTGTAGCTTTCACAGGAGCTACAAAAGAACCTCTCTTTTTCCATGGGGGACTTCTAGATTTAGCTATCTTACAGCTCCCAGTATACTTTTCCAAGAACGATATTGATATACTTTCTATTACCCAAAAATTAAGATTTGAGAGGACAAAAAGTAAAATATTAAATTTAGTTGCTAAAATGCAAAAAATGCTCATTAGATAGCAAATGTATGTCTACAAAATTTTAATTTGATTGGAAAATAGATGTTAAGAATAAATAGACACTAACCGCTCATTAGAAATACTTGCTTCTGAATCTCTAATAATACAAAAGAAAATACTTATACATGTAATATGAGAAGTAGGTTCAAAGTATCAATTATTAAACATTTGGCAGTGCTGGTGGAGAAATTAATTAAGTTGTTAATAGCAGATTGATGCATTACGTCTAAAGGATTCCTGGTTATTCACAGTAACAAACTAGGAAAATAGCCATAAAACAAAACAGAACCAGTAAAAACTATTTAGGGCAATAACCTATTTCAGTGTTTGCAGTGTTTTAACAGTTATTAATCTGTGTTCTTCAAATTGCAAGTAATATTCAATTCTACTCTTAAATGCTTTGGACAGAATGAATATAAGGATAGACCTAAGCAGTTACATAATACTAGTAATAGCAATAGCATATTATAGACTTACATAATAATGTAACACTTCACAATGCTTTACAGCCCTCTCTCAATGGTTTACAGAGTCAGCATATTACCCCCAGCAATCTGGGTCCTCGTTTTACCAACTTTGGAAGGGTGGAAGGCTGAGTCAACCTTGAACCAGTTGGAATTGAACTCCTGGCAGTGAGCAGTGTCATAGCCTGCAATATTGCATATTAACCACTGTATCACAACAGCTCACCATAGTTAATACATTTCTTATGAGTGTTGCTTTTAGTAATTGGTAAACCAATAGATATGTCAATTCATGGATTTAATACACCAAGTGAAATGAATGGATTAAGGTCATTTAATAGCTGTTGTGAATGGCTAGCTGGGTTGTGTGTATGCAGCTGGAAAGTTTTGACCTGCTGAGTCATGACTTTTGCTCTCATCATCCTTCTGCTGGGGTACATGGTATAGCTTTTGGTTATGATTTAGTATACTTTATCATTGTTATCACTTGCTGGATGAAATAAAATGTTTTGACCATTCCATTTATTTGAGTGATTAGGTTCTTATAGCCCAAGCAAATTAACTCAACTGCAAGACTGAATACAATAATAATTATGATGCAACTCTTTATAGCATCACTTTCTGGTTTTAGCAGCTTTGAGGTTTGTAGCCAGATAACAGCAGCTTAATTGTCTTGTGAGGAGGTGAAAATATAATCATTAATCTTAGTATTTAAAAATATTGTTAAAAATAAGAAGAAAAACATTTTTTGCTTGGATACTAAAGGCATTTAAATGCTATGGGAAAGCAGACAGATCCAAATAGATGAATCTGAGGCACAAAGAAATTAAGATAAAGTAAATCATACTTCAGTTATAACAAAAACTAATAAACTTCTGATAGAAAAATTAGAGGCAGCTTCCTTGAAACAGGTAGCAATTACTTTCTAAATATAATATTTAACATATCTGAAAACAAAATAATGTTCAGGAAGATAATGGCCTAGAGCTCATATGTTGGAGAGAATTCCATTTCCTCTAACCTGATTCTCCAGTTAGCTGGTCCTTACTCCCTCAGACCTTCAACCAACACTTTAAAAGCACTTCCTTGTAGCTCCTGTAACTCAACCAGTTTTGTGGATCATGGTTCAGCATTTTTTCTCTTCAGAGACACCTAACATTGCTGTTATCATGGTTTCCAAACATATCATCTATGGCTATGAATCTTTGTCTGTCCCTTCCTAAGTAGGCCTTGTTTTCTTCTTCTTGAAGATATTGTTGATTCCAAGTCACACTCTTATCTTTAATCCCAGAGAAAGATTGTTAGCTCTCGCCTAGAAATTATTCAAGGTTATGTGATTATTTCCAATCTTATTTTGCTTATGTTTCTATACACCCTTGCTTTTTCCTTCTTCTGGATTATTAGTATTAGATTTTTATCCTGCATTATTAATACATAACTAAAAACTACAAACACATCTGCCTTCTATTTTCCCCACAACAACAACCCTATGAGTTGAGTTGGAATGAGAGAACAATACTGGCCCAAAGTCACCCAACTGGCTTTCATGTCTAAGAGAGGACTAGAATTTATAGTCTTAACTACTACAGATAGTTTTCAATTTATGATACAATTGGGATTGGAATTTCAATTGCTAATCAATGCCATCATTAAGTAAATCATCACATAACCAGACATGATTTTATAACCATTTTGCTGTAGTTGTTAAACAAATCTCTGTGGTCCTTAAGCAAATTGCCTGGTTATTAAGTACATCTGGCTTTCCTTATTGACTTTACTTATTGGAAGTTGGCTGGGAAGATTGCAAATTATGATCATGTGACCACAAGATACTGCAACGATCATAAAGCTATTTGATTGTCAAGTTCCCAAATTGTGATCATGCAACCATGGAGGTGGTGCAACAGTTGTAAGACTAGAATGAGGAATAGGATAGATGGATCAAGTAATTTTTTTCAGCACCTTCGTAACTTCAAATCATCATTAAGTGGTTCTAAGTCAAAGACTATATGTATATCAAATTGGCTCCGTTAGATGTTCTCTTTCTGAAGATATACCACTGATTGTTTTTTTCTCTGCAGACAACAGTTTTTGTCAGCAATTTTGAAGAAAGAGGAACTTGTTGAGCAAACCAGGACAAGATTCTTCTCTATCCCCTTGAGGCTTCAATGTTGTCATCATGAGCTTTCCTGCCTCTCTGGGATTGAATATTGGTTGTATGATTGAATGTACAGACTGAAGGAGTTTCCTATGGGGTTTGCCTGATCAGCACGTAGCATATATTTTAAATTAGGATTTGGTAGCTAGAGCTGATGATTGTATTGATAATTTCTATATCTTCTATAATTTCCAGGTGGCGTTGCTTGAATGTGGAGTTGGCTGAAGCAAACAATTTATGTTATCTATAACTTGGGAAGATGACAGATTTTGAGATAATTTTATTCAATGTTTAAAAGCACATTAGAAATCTGAAGGCATAGTATGCTCTTAATTTGATAGCTTTAAAGATTGCTTTCGTGCTACTTACTGGTCCTGGTCAGCTCAGAGAAATATTCTCCATATTTTAATATTCCTCACATTTTGTATAGCTTCTAATATAATAAATTCCCAAATAGTTGGTTGGATAAATGTAGGTTTTAAAACTAATCTTAATTCATTCATTAAGTAACATTTTAAGTAGTTTTAAAAACCTTAAAGGTAATCCTCAATTTATGATTGCAATTGAACCAGGATTTCCTATTGTAAGTTATTCCAGTTGTGTTGAGGCACCCACATGACTGGATCTGATTTTACAATATTTTTTGTGGCAGTCATTAAGTGAATCACTGTGGTTATTAAGTGAATGCAATGGTCTTAAATTGGTACACTTTATCATCTCTGTAGTCTACTCTCTGCTCGTTATGTTTGGTACTATACACCCATTGAATATTTATTTGTTATTATTTAAACTGTGTGTATGGCTAATTCATAATATGCAACTCTAGACAGCTAATTTAGGATTAAAAAGAAAACAAGATATATTGTAGGTATAAAAGAACCACAGCAAAACAGTATAAATAGAACCCCAAACCAAAAGATCAAAATCTTGATCTAGATTTCCTAATAGGCTTACCCAACACCCTAAACTAATGCTTGGGGGAAAGCTTTACTTTTAAAGTTTTATGAAAGACAGCAGAGTGGAGGCTATCTGTATCTTGCCTGGTCTGCTATTCTAAAGGGCATGTGCCATAACAGAGAAGGTATACTTATTGGGCCTTACTAGAAGGCACTGTTTCATGGAGGGGAACCAAAACTTGTTTGTTCTATCTGACTTTGTATGAAAGCAGAAATAATTATAGGTGATAACCAATACCTTGAATTGCAATGGAAATTATGACAAGCCAGTGCATCCCATGAAGTAGTGATGTTACATTGGCATAATGTGCTATACCCACCCATGGTGCATTCTGGACAACTGTAGTTTCCAGATGATGTTCAAGGGATATAGAGCATGTTGCAGTAGTCCAAGATATAATCAAGGCATAAATGTCTGTGAACAAGGGCTCCCAATCCAGGAATGAATAAAATTGATATACAAGATGGAGTTAGGCAAAAGGAACCCTTGCTCCTGGCTGCTACCTGCTCCAAACAGGAATTGTGAGTCCAAGAGGAACCTGAAATTGTTACTAAGTTCTGTCTATGGGAATTCAGATCTAAAGATGGAAAGGCTTCAAATTTGAGAAGGGGCTGGGGGGGAAGGATCATGGCACTAAAATCCACAGTCATTCCTTTTTCCTTGGGTTGAGCAGAACTTGTTCTGTATCCAGACGCTCTCAGCTTTCAGGCTCTGGAAAAGAATGATTAATTTGAAGAATTAAGAATTATTTCAAAGAATGAAATAATTTGATCATGCAGGGATAAAGATATAAAATTACGTATTATTAGAATATTGATGATACTTAATCCTGTGTTAACAAATGTTTATATGTCTTAGACATTAAATAGAAGCAGGGAGAGAGAGAGTAGAACTGAAGAAATATGTAAAGCAGGAATGTAGAGCTAAACCTCACCTATTAACATCTTTCTGAACTGCTTTGGAAGAAAGAGAACCACTGTAAGTAACACTAGATCATCTATAGGTACGGTCTGTGCTGTTTCAGTGCTATGTCTGATCTGAAACTGAAAGGGGTAAGACAATCCATACCCTGAAGGGTAGTTTGTAGCTGCAAACTAATCAATGCAACAGTCTACCCTAAATAGGAAGCCTAACCCTAATCCTAACCTTTAGAAGAGAATGTTGTAGGCAGGATAAAAATTTTCTAGAATTGTTGGATCTGAGGATGGAACTTGGAGGAGGCGGCAGACACCTGCCTCTTTAAGAACTGGCAAGCTACTGCTTCCTTCAAGGATTCATTCACCACCACTGAATACAAACATATTTTGTCTCCCAGCAGACTTCAATCAGTAAGGAGGGACATGGAACTGATACATAGCTGGCTGCACTTAACAGCCCAAGAATCCTGTCTACTTTCTCAGGGCTTATAGGCTCAAACTCTTCCAAATACTCATATTTGACAAGGCTATGGTAAACTCCATGAGTTTTCACACAGTCTAACTCAGAGTAGAGGGAAGCATATCCAATAATTGCCTCAAAACAGTCTTCGCAGAGAGCCTGCCGCCCAGGCCCATCCCAACCTAGGAGAGACTTGACTACTTTGAACAGGGCTGCCAGCCAGGTATCTGTGGATATAGGGTCACTTTTTGCCACTTTTACTGATGCAAAGTAATCCTTAATAATTGCCAGTGCTCAATTGGATTTATTCTTCATTTTCCTGTAGTGGTGCTACAGTAGACTCCTCTCTTCTGCCACTTTATCTCCTAGAGCACATCTAAAAACAGGGCACTTAAGGGAATCACCAAGCAGAGATGTTATCCAAACAAAGATCGTCACTATCCTTTCATTACAAACAGATATAAAAGATATAAAGGAATGTATATCCTACTGTTTCCTTCAGGAGATCAAGGAAGAAAACAGAAAAGATGTCTTCTGATTTTTCTTCCCAACCCATGAGGTAGTGCATAAAGATCTATACTTTTAAAAGTTGGAGATAGAAATAAACGAAATTCTGAAATAATGCTGACCTTTCGTAGAAAGTAATTAATATTGCACATTTTCTTGCCTTGCTGAAGATAAGTAATGATTCACTGTCATAGTTCAGGCCACAGAAGATATTGTTGAATTTCTTAATGAATTTAGTTCTGAATTAAATTTGACTTTTAAATTGTTGTTCAAGTGCTTTATGTCTGCGGCAGAATAATCTGGAAAATTGAAGCCTCTACAGTTATCCCCTTAGGAATATACTTGCAACTCAAGATAACCATTTATGTATTAGCCAAAAGGGATGTTGTTTACCAAAGTCTATGGTATAATATGGTAGTCTTTTTAAGGTTTAATAGAACGTCATTAGAATCTATGAAATAAGCAGCTCTTATTGGCAATCAAATATGTTATATGTATTTAAGTTAATAAAATGTACTTCACATTTATATTGCAACATGAATGCACTTCTTTGACACTCATATTTTTATGACATCAGACACTGATACACATTTTCAATGTAAAGAGAGGGTCTGCATGACATACATGACTCAATATTATATTCTCCCAAGGTAGTGCCAAAGTAACACAAATAAACTCACAGACACCAAAGCTATTCCAGTTGTGTTAGGAACAGTCATACCATCTTCCTTTGAAAAGCTGAGTTAAATTTTATTTTATTATTTTGGGGTATAGGGGTCAGGAAAGACTTGTATTCTCTCCTGGTTTTTTTAAAAGCACTTCAGCCTCTTTCCTGTGCACCTGCAGTAAATGTAAATAGGAGAAAACAAGATGTATAAAGCGTGAATAGCATGGTTTTTGGAGTTCTTTCTAGTCTTTTATTAGTAGCAGTGATAGGCATTTTACTTTTTGTGTGGAATGCATTGTGTGCATTTATTTCAATGCATACACTTTCCTAGCATTAACACTGTGCATAAATTGTACTTGTGTACTTTTATATGTGTGATTGGAATGAGGACTATCCTGTTGTTGGAATTTTTATGATGAATTCCTCTGAGTGATTTACTCATTATTTATTCCTTCCTAGTAGTCAGCATGCTAGCTATAAGTAGTTCACAATAACAACCATTTATTTAGTAATTATTTGGAGTTATGGTGGTGCTGAAAAAAGTGACATGACCAGTCCTCCCATTTACAATCATTACAGCCTCCCTGTGGTCAAATGATTGTGATTCAGATGCTTGTCAACATGGCATGTATTTACGACAGTTGCAGCTTCTTTACATGATCAGTATTTGTGATCTTCCCAGGGTGTTTCCAATAAACAAAGTCAATAGAGGAAGCTGGATTTGCTTAACAACCATATCAAAAGAACACTGTAAAATTAGGCATAATCATGTGGGTGACTCACTTAATGACCTCATTGCTTAGTGACAAGTTCCAGATCTAACTGGTCGTAACTTAAGGACTATCTGTATAGATGTTCTCTCTCTGTATACATGTGTACTGGGAAGCAGAGGGAAGACTGAATGCTTCATTCAGGGTCAAATTATCAGGAAAGAGTAAGACTTAGAATGGGGCTGTCAGTCACATTCCAAGTCACCATCTGCCATAAGGATAAATTGGGAAATATTTTTTCTGGATTTTCTTCTTTGTAATTCTTACCTTTGAAATCAAACTTTAATTTGCTGACTTCTTCTGACCTACCGAATGTGGTCCCCTTGTGTTATCTTTTTGGAGAATTGTTCTGTTAAGGGACAGGTGAACATAGTCTTGAGTTCTAATTTCCTTTTCAACATTTTGCTGAGTTGTAAGAATAATACTAAAAAGAAGTTTCCAAAGATGTCTTATTGTGCTCTAAGCTTTCATCTGTCTAAGTAACGGCTGTCAAACTTGGTGATGTATCATGATGTATCACAAAGTTTTTTGGCTTTGTGGAACCGGCGTGGGCATGGCCTGTGCGTGACGCAGTTTGAGAGGCCTGATCTAAGTAATCAGAAGAGAAGATTAATCCTGTCTTCTGGAAATGTATAACACAACTGAAAAAATCTGAAGCTGTTTTGATTGAAATTCCTTCCTCAGTGCTGTCTGAGGTGTGCATTTATACTAATCACATTTATGAATATAAATGTTTTGCTATCTTGAAGGTATTTGCAAAATGATAAGCCTCTCTCTTATCAGAGAGAAGATCTCTGTAAAATCTGTAAATTATAGTGCAAAGTATTATTAACATTAAAAAAATAGGATTACATTTCATTCCCCTTAGATCGGACAGAGTATTTGGAAATACTAGTGTGCTCAGATTATTTTCAAATCTGAAATACACATAGATATGGAAATCAAGATTTGAAGGAATTGAGAAGAAATTCAAATGTTTAATTATTTTTTAAATTTATAGAGCGGTATAATTTGAAGACAAATTTAATATATTTATTTGTTAGATTTAGATCCTGTCTTTAAATTAGGTGGTCACGGTGACATGAATAATGCTTCTTTCTCTCACTTTTTCTAATGTTAACAACCCTATAAGGTAGTTTGAGCTGATAGTTATTAGTGTGACTCCTGATGTAAGTGAACAAGCAATAAGCGTATTGGATAACTGCAGTCCAATTCTCTGTCCCTTGTGAAGTGAGTGATGTTGTGGATGTTCTTTAGTGACACTTATAAGCTGTGAAGGCATGGATGGAGCACAATACACTTTAGCTGAATCCTAATAAGACAGTGTGGGTTTTAGTGGACCGCTCTGGATCCAGGAGTTTTATCATCTTTGGTCTTGAAATAAGTTGTAGTACCCCAAACAAAAAAGATGTGTAATCTAGAGGTCTTCCTGGACTCGCTGCTCCTGCTCAAAAAGCAGATGGCAGCTATAACTAAGAGGGCCTTTGCTCAACCATGCTGTGTGTCAGTTATGCCCTTTCAGCTTGGTCAATCATGCCCTGATCATCTCCCATTTGGACTAATGCAGTGCATTCTATACAGGGCTACTCTTGAAATGTATCTGGAAGCTTCAGCTAGTACAGAATTTGGCCATGTAAGCAATCTTGCATGCCCAAAGAAGGTGCATATAACACCTTTGCTGTGAGACCTGCATTGGGAATCAGTTAATTCAAGGTGTTGGTTATGACCATTAAAGTCCTACGTGACATGGGCCAGCTTACCTACAGAACCATCTTCATCACATTAGATCATCCCAGTCAATATATATATTGTGGACTTGGTCAATTATTAAAGTTCCACTTAAAGAGTGACCATCAGGAAAGCAGCAGGACCAGATGGCATTCCAGGTTGTATTCTAAGATCCTGTGCTGACCAACTAGCACCTGTGT
>JANHFJ010001086.1:123102-133553 GCA_032468195.1 Cerberus rynchops | reverse complement strand
TATGTTTTTTCTGAGAGCCAGATGAAATTCTCAAAAGAGCCACACCTGGCTCCGGAGCCATACGTTCCCTACCCCTGCTATAGAATATCATCTTTGCCAGAATACACATCCTTTTCAGGTCACTAACTAGGAGGCATATCTTGAATTTCAACTGCATGTTGAAAGTACCCTAAAAGATTTGTGATAGACATGGCAAATCATATAATGGCTAGCATTGTGTTGTTGGTCAATCAAAATTCACCCAATTATCATGGGCCTTCCTTCAATCCCATGAAATGTTCTGTACTACATTACCCCAATTTGGAATTGACACATTTCCAAATAAATGACTGAACTTCAATTACTTGTCATAAGAATGTTGCTGAAGTCCACCTGTTTGTATATATCTGTTTTATATAGCCTCCCACCTCACTGTGTGATTCAGGATGGAGGGAGATAAAGAGAGTGTGAGGGAGATATTGTTCATTAAATATATATTTTTAAAAGATATTAGAGGTCTGATAAAATAGGGATAATAGCTTAGTGGAGTACTGCAAGAAAAAACTATGTGTCCCAAAGGCAACTGTGCTTTCTTGTTTTTTCTTTATTCTTCCTTAAGTTTTGCTTCTTATCCAGTTTCTTCATTCTTACTGAATGGTGGGGAATGGAAGGATTTATAGTCTTACAGTCATCTGGCCACTAGCATTCTGAAGGTTAGTCATTAGCTCTCTGAGCGTTGTTGAGGCCACTTGGAGGTTTATCTGTACCCTCAGGGTCACCTGAATCATAGTGTAAATGGGTGTGGAACCTTCTGGGCACTGCTGAAATAATGGTGTTGAAAGAGTTGGGTGGTATTGTATCCATCTCCCTATGTTGAGAGAGGGCTGTTAAATTTTAACATATGGCCTCTTTGATCCCTCTTTCAAACTAGTGGTCCTCTTTGACCAGAATATGAACACTGTTTTTCAAGGAAAAAACTAAGTGAGGTGCCTTTTGAAAAGCACCTTTGGGACAGCCATGACACAGATGATTAAGAATCTCCCTAGGCAAAGTGTAATGGGAAAGTTGGCCTACTAGATGCCATACTGGGGGTCTCAGATTTATATACCCAAAGTCATAAGCATTATTGTATCTTAATTGTGGACTCATTGGATCTTGCTGTCTTTCTATCAGTGATAATTGCCATATGTGGGTTTCTCATGGTTATTTACAGCATACAAACTCAGTTATATACTGAAAGGAGTACTTTTGAAACACTTTCAAAAGCACCTAAGAACGGCCAATAAATTCAAACAGAAACAGATGGATATAACTGGGATATGAAATTCTGAATAAAATAGTAATTTTGGTGAAGTTATGGAAGGCTTCATGAATTTGTGTGATTCCTTTGCAGAAACCATGCTAATATTCTCTATACCATTCCAATTTTAGTATATGTTTTACCAAGGTGAGCATTATAAATTTTGGCTGGTTAAAATAAATATGCTTTTATTGGGTTCAACCACAATAAATTGGCAAAACAGACCATTCTAGCCTTCAAGTTATATTCTTTCTGTTGAAAGCTATTCACAGTAATAAGCCGAACAATAAATTTTTAAGAATAAAAATCCTTAAGAGAAGGTAGAACTGGAAATGGATGGATAGTTTATGTTCCTTAAGACAGTGATCAGTATTATTAATTCACATGCTGGAATACTGTAAATGTCATCTTTCAAAAAAAATTCTACCTGGAGCTCTAATGTGCTGTTATTTAACTGAGAATCAGTTCACATAACTAGAAGAGAAGGAATATAAGGTGAAATACTATGATATATTGGCAGGCTTAAAGAAGACTTCACAATTGTGTTGCAGTGGGCCATGATGATAACATCTCAATTGGGAAGGATCCAAATATTAAAGGATAGAAATTTTTTTTTTATTCAGGCATCCTGAATTGTAGATACATAATGCCTCCTATTTCTGATCCATTGTTGGCTGAAGGTAGTGTCTTTTGCAGCTAGCACTTCTTTTAGCACTTTCAATTTTGTTTTTTAATTTTGGATTTCCTTGAATTCTGACTTTTTTCAAACTACTTAGACATCACAGCAATCATATATTTTAATGCTATATTCCTATATCCAGGATGTTTCTCAAACACATTATGAACCATTGTTGGAAGGTGAATATCTGAATAATTCTGCAAATAGCACATTAGAGCTGTGGTGGTGCAGTGCTTAGATAGAATGCATTACGGCAGGCTAATTCTTCCGACTGCCGGCTGCTGGAGTTCAGCAGTTTGATTCACAATGGTTCAAGGTTGATTCAGACTTCTATCTTTCCAAGGTCAGTAAAATGAGGGCCCAGATTATTGAGGGCAATATGTTGATTCTGTAAACCATTTAGAGAGGGCTGTAAAGAACTGTGAAACAGTATATAAGTCTAAGTGCTATTGCTATTGCTACCTCCTTAGAAAACATGGTTTACCTGGTCATTCTTTGCACTGATTTGTAGAGCACTCCTCCTGAAAGCATACTTCTAAATTCCATAGCAATTCTTACTGGAAGCAGTGTGCACATGTGAATGCATATCTTTAGCAAATCGAAATGCAAATTAAATCAAATTTAATTGTTATATTCAATAATACATTTAAGTTTAAAATTAAATCTTGGCTGATTTGAACATTGATGGTCATGTGTATTCAGACCTTTAGACCGATATCTACCTGATTGACAAACTACTGCCGGTTATTCTTTCTCCATAGGCTTGTAGTCAAGGGGAGATCTGGTGGGTGAGTAGTAATGAAAAGACATGATGTCATAATAATAATATTGGGCTTGATTGCTTAAATTAAACCTAAGGAGTCAAGTGCATAATAATAACATTTGCATGAAAATTTAGTAATGTAGATGTCATTTTGTTGTCATTGGGATTTACTGCAGATGCCACTATTTGGAGCAAACTAAGGAAACAGACAAGAAAGGAGTATTGAAATATTTATGAAGAATACTGTAAAACACTTCCCCAGATTTTTTAAGCAGTCCAACTCTTACCCCACAGAAATTGGCACACAATCAGATACCAGCTGTATTTACATCTAGTATAAAATTAATGATAAACTATTCAATGTATGAAATCTTCCATGTGTACAGACTGATGTTGATCACACTTCAGTTGGCTGACACACTGGATTGTGCTCATATAACATGTTATGTGAATGCAGCATCTATGGATATAATGGTCCAGATTAAGCTGGATCAGTAAATATTGGAAGCTTGTTCATAAAATTAATATTGAAGAGTGAAATAGAGTTTTTCAGTATCTATTTGCAGTAAAGATCGGACATTCTAACGAAGTCATTTTCTGACTGTGTATTTGTCATTTAAATTAAATCTAAATCTAATTTGCATTTCCCTATTGTTTCTGCTGAGATCCCTTATTAAAAATATGTTATTAAAATGAAAACATGTACTGCAGATAATTAGGAGCCCCAAGAAAATGTTTCCCTTTTTGTGAAACAACCATACAATGGGAACACCCACAGGAATAAAAAAAATGAAAGAAAGAACAATGGAAGAAAATCAAACAATGTTTTTCTGTACTTACAAATAATCATTGTAATAAAAATATATTCTCTAGCGGGATGTTTGTCACTCCATTCTGAGCAAGGCAAAAGAAATGCAGTCATTTAAAGGCAAAATTATTACAGTTAATAAAATTACATAAAAACCTCAATGAGATCAATATGTGAAATTCACTTTATTTCCTCAGAGAATTGTTACATTATTTATGTTCCTGCTGTTTCCAACAGTGACCTTGTGCCACTTTCCCTTGCTCCTATCTTACCTTCCCTAAACATGAGTCTATGGGCACATATAATCTCTATTTTATATGCATGCATCCACACTGATAAATGCACACTGTCTCTGTAAACACACACACTTCCTCATTCATGCATGCAGTTTTTGTCCCAACAAAGGAGAGTGAGCAAAATGCAATGTTTTTCAGCCCATTATCTGGGAGAAAAGAAAGAGCCATGAGATTTCCTCTTTCTTCCGTGCCTCCCAAATTAAACTACTGTAGTCCTAGAGTTGTAAACCATAGAATAATGCATATTTCCACCTGTTATGTAAGGGGAGAAAAAGGAGACCCCCTCATTTCTTCTATATTCCCCAGAAAGGCAACATGATCCAGGTTTTGGGGGTCAATGCTTTGTATCCAAAATCTCTGGGTTGCATATTCCATCCATATCCATCAAGAAGAAATTATTGTCTTCGTTCCAAGTGGCTGCCATAATTATTTGGCCAGCTTATTAATTAACTATTATCATACTACATGGGACTACCACAAATATAGGTAAAAAGAGTCAGCATTACATTAACTTTGCATTTCTATGGTGTGAAGCAAATCTTATTATAGGGCTAGACTATACTGTAATAGCTATGTCACTGAGAAAAGTGAACAATAAATAAATCACTATGAAATACAAACTTCTGTTTTCAAAATACCGAACCTTCACCTGAACATCCCAGCTTCTGCATATGCTAGTAACCCTACTGGTAAATTTCTTATTAAGAAGAAATTTGGATTAAAGTATTTCTTCATCAGTAATTTTTGATTCTGAAATTGAATAGATGACTGATTTTTAATATTAAAACAGTACCTTAGAATATGTACAGTCATCCCTCTGATAAGAAACACATGTTTTAGGAATCTTTATCAGAAAATGGTTTTTATGCATCTTCAGCCCTCAAATAATTACTTAATAGGAGGGGTTTATTAAAAAAAATTAGACAGTAAGAAAACAGTAAATATCCAAGCATATGTAAATTTTGTTTTGTTTCTGGTTTTTAGATGTTGGCTTGCAGATCATCAAGAAAACTGAAGATGAGGAAGTGAATGAAGTCCAAAGTGATGTTAACCTTGCCACCTCAAAATTGCTCTGAAAGGCAGACAGTTTAATGCAGTGATAAATCTCATTGTCTGTTACTTGTGTCAGTGTCAGAAACCTAGCTTCTTTCAAACCAGTGGTCCCCTTTGTCCAAAATGTGGACTTTGCTATCTTCAAAACAGTGGCTTTTGTCTTTTAAATGCAGATGGACTGCTGAATCTTGTCCTGATGGGTTTGTTCTCCTATGTTCAATATATTTTGTTTTCAAAATGTCTAATAGAACTTTAGCCTCCAAAATTATTAGGGAGTAAGTTACAGAATGGGTAAACCAACAACTGTCAACATATCATTTTGTACATAAGAATTGTAAAGACCTGAAAATTCTCTTGTTAATAGATTAGATATGTATAGATTTTAATAGCAAGAAAATGAAAGTAAAATACATAAAGGATTGTCCAGATGATTAAGTTCCAATAGTCAAAATGAAATAAAATAAGGAATATTTGAAATTTCTTCTATAACATTAAACAGCATGATACTTAGAGCATAGACAGATGGAAGAGATTTCATTGGTTAAAAAGAAAAGTACATTTGGTTGTCAAGAGTAAATAAATAAGTATAATAAACTGATTGACGTCATCATAAAAGCTAATCCACAGAAGATCTAAGCCTCAGGGAAAATGTGAATTAATCTGACTTACATGTATTCTATTTTAATGCCTTCTGTGAATGAATAGGAAGCAAAACAGCCCAAGATGAGAATAACTACTTCAAAGATCTTTATCAATAAAATCTCAGTATATAAGATATCATAAGGCCAAAATTTTAATTAAGATTTTAAAAGAAAAAAATGCCAGCCATTAATAATTAAAAATAAAAACAGTCAACAACAAGAATAAATGGAACTATATATTAAAATGTCACTATCTGAATGTCTCAGTGTTAGTGTTTTAATTAAACATGACACTCACACACAATATACGTATATGTATATGTATACCGTATGTATAGGTATATGTGTATATGTAGGTATATACTGTATATATGTGTAGGTGTGGGCATACAGATAATGGGATAATGTCTATTGAATTTTTAAACTTATTAAGAACCCAAAGAAAAAAAATGAATCTTATCAAAAGGATAGAAAGTGAAATATATAACCCAATTGCACACTTATACTATGCATATAATGGTAATAGTAATAGTTAATGCATTTTTTTTGTTACAATGTGCAGACAACATTTCATTACTGTAGATTCAGCACAATAGCATTCAAGTATTAATCAATTTCATGTCAGTATCAATGTTGTTTCAGCTGGTTATTCATCTTACACAAATTTCAATCTTAGAATTGCTGAGGCAGCGCCTCCACTCTATGTCTATCTCATTTTATATAATGATTGAGAAGAGAGTGATGACTCAGCAATTAAGGACACTGAGCTTGTCAGCTGGAAAATTGATGGCCCAAGTTTGGGATCTGAGAGCCACACAACAGGACGAGTTCCCATTACTTGCCCCAGCTCTTGCCAACCTAGCAGTTCAAAAGAATACATATACAAGTAGATAAATAGGTACCACTTTGGTGGGAAGGTAACAGTGTTACATGCACTCTGGCATATAATCATGCTGATCACATGACCACAGAAGTGTCTTTGGACAAAGCTGGCTCCCTTGGCTAAGAAATAGAGATGAACACCTCCTAAAGTTATAATCAGCTGTTCAGGGGAAACACTTACTTTTACATAACAGTTTCTAAGGAAAACAGTTTCCATTCTCTTTATAACTTCTAAAGAGGCTTAACCAGTCCAGCAAAACTGAGTAGTGTATGTTTGTACTTTTCAAATTCAAATTCAAATTTTATCGGTCACATACACATATACATGGTATCATATGCAGTGAAATGCTTACGCAATCGCAAATAAGTTAGGCAAAATGGGAGGGTAGGGTAGGAGATAAGTTGGGAAGTGGGACGGAGTGAGTTTTTCACTTGTCATGATAATTTTCCATTGATTTAACATGATTTTACATGGATAATGTATTTCAGCAATCTGTCATTTGTGTACAAAAAAAATCTGCATTTGTTTCTTACACAACTTTATTTTCTTCACATATATATTTTATATAAACTTTCTATAGTGAACATTATTTTAAGACTAGTATTATTGAACAGGCTTCTTCATATACTACTTTCCGTAATATTTTATTGTCCCCCTTTTCTCAATAAAATGTTTTTTATATTCAATTTCCATAGTTAGACACTATTCTGGACCAAATAAAATTCATACTAGCAGATTAGATTATTTTATTTATTATTAATAATGATGATGATAATAGTAGGAAAAACAACTAGATGGCAGATTAAATAGATGGAAACCCAAAGCTTTGCATGGACAGCACTTGAAAAACGTTGAAGGAAAATGTGATAATTTGATGTGGGCATGGCTTAAGATGGGAACCATGAAGAAAGAAACGGAAGGTTTAATACTTGCTGCTAAAAGCAAAGGTACAAAAAAACCACTGACAATTCAAACTGTCAACTTTTGCAATAACAAGTTGAAACTGTTTCACATTTAATATGTGAGTGCAGCAAAATTGCTGATCAAAAAGCTAGACATGACCGAGTTGCTAAACTAATCCACTGGGCATTATGTAAAAAATACGACTTACCTGTATCCAAAAAGTCATGGGAACACAGAATGGAAAAAGTTGTCAAAAATGAGAAGGCAAAGATCTTGTGGGTCTTTTGAATACAGATGGATCGTCATTTAGAACACAACATGCCAGATATCACAGTCATCAAAAACTGAAGTATACAATTTATTGATATCGCTGTACCAGGAGACGCCAGAGTTGAAGAAAAAGAACTAGAAAAAAATCACAAAATATCACAACCTGGCTATCGAAACTATCCTATTATGGATGAAACATATGACAGTGATACCCATTGTCGTCAGTACACTCGGTACCATGTCCAAGAATTTTACAAAATACATCAAGAAACTGCAGCTTCCTGATATAACACCAGCAGAACTGCAAAAAAACTGTGCTACTTGGAACAACATACAGTTTAAGAAGATACTTGGTTGATACCTAGGATGCCGGCAGCAACCTGTATCAACTATCAGAGCCAGTCAGTGATATTTGTAATGCATTTTTAAATGTTCAGTTGACTGAGTTTCATGTTTAAATAATAATAATACTAACAGTAACAGTAACAACAACACCAATAATAAAAATCTGTGGTTTCTTTCTCATAAGTAGAGCACCCATTGATAGACAATTTACAGGTATATATATCCATGGTTACTTGATGTGCCCCTTACATGAATAATAATAATATTAATACATAGCATAACAATATGATTTGAACATTGGTTGCAAAATGCCCACAGAAAAGTGAGACTGAACTACAAGTAAAAAAAAAAATGTAAAGAGGTTTGAGAAAGAAGTTTGTTTGTAACAAAGAAAGAAGTTTGTTTGTAACAATATAGTAGTAGTTACCTTCTTCTGGAATTTCAGTTTGTTTGTGTATTATAACTTGCCAGTCCAGCCTATAGGCCTGGTACTCTCTGACTGGACCCCATCCATGTATTAAGCATGCTATACCTGTAGATCCAGCCTGTCAGGGAACTACATTAGGCAGGATGGAAGCAGTGGGCCTTCTGGGCAGTGGTGCCCATGTCATGGGATGTTGTTTCATCCCACCCCTGTCTGAAGTGAGGTCATCTACAGTCCTACTTATTTTCCATAAATCCCTTAAGACTGGCTATGACATCAGCCTGGAGGTTGGCAAGGGTGCAGTGAGATCTTAGGATGGCTCCCTTGCTGATCTAATATCTTGTGTGTTTGTGCTTTTTTATTTTTTACTTTGTCTTTTTTTGTGTATTGTCTTGTATTTTTTGTCATACCCCTCCCAGAGTCACTTGTGAGATGGGCAGCCATATACAATCAATCAATCAATCAATCAATCAATCAATCAATCAATCAGCCAATGTTTCCAATGAAGTCACATGTACGCTTCACCAAGGTACTGAATTATAACACAAACTGGCTTTTGATCCAGTCTCAGCTTATACATTTATGGAGTACAGCTTCTGGCAAACACATAAAGGTTAAGTTCAGTGCTCAGAATTTCCCAGGGGATGCTCTGAAATTATTTTTGTGGGAGCCAAAAATGGGTTCTGAGTGAAAATGTTTAGTACTTATTTGGACCGCATGTGTAGTTGTCCATCTAAGCCCATGGATCTGCCTGCAGCACTTACAATGGTTTTGCTAATCTCCATTCTGGTACCCTCCACAGGTGATAGGGCTATACTTACAAAGATACCAAATTAACACAAGGAGTTCTGGAACTTGTAATATGTACATTGCCTTAAATTGACCAAAATTATGTTAAATAAATATAAATACATATTCTGAACAAAATTAAAGTTTTGCAACAAAGCAAAAAAGACCTAAATCATCTGTAATTTTCTATTGCAACTTTAGAAGCAAAAAGATCTTTGAAGTAAGAAGGATTTCAACTTTTTTAACTATTTTGAATTAGCACAATAAGACAAATGTGTTTGTCCATATTAGTTCTCATAATAATGGCATACATACAGTATATTCCTATTCTTTGAAACTGATTTAAATAAATACAACACTTTGTACTTATCACATCTAAGTTTATTTGATTAAATACAGTGAGGACTGTGTTGTAGTTTTAACACTTAAAAATATTGGCTAAACTTCACAAAATATAATATGCCCTTACTATTGTAGATCTAAGTCAGACCTATAAAGTCTCAAGAAAGATCTAAAATGCAACTGCCACCACTTTTAGACAAGTGGCTACTCATAAGCAGGCCCATTCAGTGATATTCCAAATCATGGAATAGACATCTACTCAGCTGGTGCCTTTTTATGGTTTTCAAATCTCACATCAATATTTTTCTGTTCTTTCAAATTTTGGAATGGATGACCAATTCCATTCTTTACTTTTTTCCTTCTTTGATACTACTGCTTTCTGAGTTTATTATTGGATTATTTTACTGGTTATACATTTTACTACTAACATATGCCCTTAAATATAAGATGTCTGTAATTTGCTAAAAAGTGGATTATAGATCTTTCAACTAAGATATGAACTGAATAAGCATTTGCTTCTTATTCTAGGATATATGTTTTTTTTCTTTGTGTTCAATCATGTCCAATTCTTGGAGACTGCATGGACATGTCCTACAGTTTTCTTGGCAAGTTTTTTTTTCAGAATTACCATTATCTCCTTCCTAAGAGTCAGAAAAATAGACTAGCTTTGTGTCTAAGGGAGGACTAGAACTCACAGACTCCAGATTTTTAGTCTGTTGCCTTAATGTCAGCTCTCCCAGATAAACCAAACAGAAAACACAACTAGATAAACTAAATCTACATTATTCTATGACTATATCAGCAGAATATTGAAAGTCTGAAGGTACAAACCTCCCGCTGTCACTTTTTAAGTGTCTGATCAATTACAGCAGGTCCTCCCCAAAGTTTCTTTTGCTGAGCATTTAGTGACTGCAAGTTCTTCCCTCTCTTATCTGATTATTCTCTAGGCAGTATCTCTTTCCTTTGTTTCCCAAGG
>JANHFJ010001086.1:100335-115786 GCA_032468195.1 Cerberus rynchops | reverse complement strand
CCCGTTACTATGGCAGCCGATAACGTTTAGCAAAATAATGTTTTAAGCAGAAACGAAACAGAAACTTGAGGCTGACACACTGCCTTTTTATCACTCTCCCCCACAGGCTAGTCTTGTACTCACAATTTCATGCTAGAGACCTGAAGTTGGATAGTCAAGTTTTCTTGCCTGGGAAGATATTCCGTTAATCAATATATTTATGTCTTAGAAACAGATATAGATTTAAAATACTTCCAAGTAGCAAAGCCCCTCACCAACATACAATGAGAAAAGAGAGATGGCAATCTTTTGAGTCAGATATTTTTTAAAAAGTATTGCCATGTAAATGATATAGTGAGGCAAACGTGTGTGGCATGAGGTATATATGTACCTTGGGAGTGACAGATTATTTCCATTGTAATTGCTATCTTGAACACTGGGGGCAAGGAGGCACATAGCTGTAGACTGATGGCACAGATCTAACCTTTCTCTGAGCCAGGGAAGGATAATATTGGCACTAAGATTGTTCATGACAAGGAACCTATTAACACACCCCTGGCCACCCACAAGGCAAGTTTGGCAGCTGATGAGGTCATAAACCACACACTATACTCTATTTTGCTGACAGTATTTTGCCAGGGTTTCTGTCAGTAAATGGTGCTGAGTCTGCAGAATTTTTCAGTGTCTGCATTGAATCACATACAAAATTAGTGTATTTTATTAAGAGCAGAGGAAAAAAAGAGAAAATGATATTAATCTATGCATTTACATAAATTCCCCTCCCCCATGGCAACCACTGTTGATCTCAGAAACACTACACAAGGTTGGACATGGTGACTTTAGTACTTAGATGGATTATCAATTTTTCCTCCTTTCAAGGAATACTTGCAATTTTGCATGTGTTGAGAGAGAAGCTGGCACTATAAAAGAACACATTAAGGCCCACCAACAGTACATGAGAAAGCTCAGCAGATTTCTGACTCACTTTGCTTGCGTTTCAGTAACAGAGGGGCTTCTCCTCTGCCTAGCTGGAATGGAATTTCTTTTCGCTATAGCCTAGTTTTAAAAACAAACAAAGGAACAAAACTTCTGAGTTTGCAACACACCTACATGAATAACAAAATATGGGTTCTTATTATACCTCTGATCCTCTGCTTCTCAGAAAATATGCCTTGCTTATGAAGTGCTCTGAAGTTTCATTCTATTACAAAGATATGGAATACCTTAAGGGTGGAGGTGTGGGCAGGGTGAAGATGGCCTCAGTAGCTTTGACTATGACGGAATCTGGAATTCTGGACATACAGCTGAACTCTGTATCACTAGCTGTATTGGTATTCAAATGTGTTTCCTTCATAATGAAAGGGAGATGGAAGCTGAAATTATTTGTTCCAGCATAAGCAAGGATTACAAATTTCCATAACTATAGTTATGTTTTTATTTTTTTCAAACATTCTTTATCAATTGGTAGAATTACCTGGTGAACATGTTAAGCTGTTTTACATGCAATTAAATGATTATGTTTAGATATTGAAAATAAAATCAGCCTGTGCTTACAGGTTGGTTTCAGAGATGGCTCTTTGGCATTTAATAATTGTGCAGCCTATAGTTGTGTTGCATCTGGTTGACTTGCCAGCAACCACTTAACAAATAAACATTAGTGCCACATCATTTGTAATGAGATATTTGATTTTCTCGTGTTCAACTTCTCTGTAAAGAATAGCACATCCAGTTCCTCTTCACAGATGTAGACAGAATCTGCTAAAACTACTATGCAACTAGTAAAAAGCAGAATAAGATATACTTTTGAATTCAAAATAAGTATTTATTGTTCAAATCAACAAGATGCTGCAATAGCATCTCCACTGGATAGCTATCGGCTCATTAAAATATTTTTAGATTCTACCACCTCTCAAAATGTTTATCAGAGTATTTAGCCAAATGTTACTTTTGCATATTTATCTGTGTAAAAATAATCCTATGATTTAATTTATTACCAAATATATATGTACACTAAAGCAGGAAAAAATAGCTGAAATACATTTATTAAAACTTCTGCATTTAATTCATTAATTGTATCTGCTTTATTTGTCAGGCATTATACTGGTGATGCCTTGGTTTTTATTGGGGCTGAATCTCCAGTTAGTGCACTAGTCCCAGAAATCAGTAAGACATGGTAAGCAACTGTTATATAATCATTTCAAGTTACAATATACCTAGCTGTTTATGCACTCATTTCCAGCATTAACTCTGAAGACATATCCAGTCTTACTGTTTTCTCAATACAGTAGGATAGATAGATAGGCATGTATCCTAATTAGGAAGGACTACTAGGGATATGTGTCATCTTGTTTCTGTTCTACAGAAGCTACATTCTCACATTCAATAGCCTTCACACCTTCATTATCCTTCACATAATGCTTCCACTTCCCTGATCCTTGAATAGACAGCCTGTCACTATTTATATTGAGGACAGGTCACAAGACTAATTCTGCCTTTGAATCATCACAACAGAAACCCACAGTAGGAAACTGCTACTGAAATCTTAGCAGAATTGTAAAGTCATTCTGATATAAAGCTAAATCTCTTTCTTGTCGCCATCTTACTATGGTCACTTTGTTTTGGAATGCTAACATTCATATCTAAAGGTTATATGTTTCTCTTATACATTTAAGGAGTTGGAATTACCTCTCATTTGTAATTCTCACTTTATGTCACATACATCACCTCCAGCAGCAATATACAGAGTTGTTTTCTACTTTTTTCTGCTTATACATTACACCTATACAAAAAAGTCATACTTTCAACCTAAACTACTTAATTATACTCATTTCAGACCTTTGATAAAACAAAGATCACCCCAGATGCAAGTACGAAAAGTGCTGATGGCCAATAAGCTCACTTCTGTTGAGGTAAAATCTGATTAGAAGGTAAGGAGAAGCTGGAATACATTGCTGAAAAAGGGTGAAAGGCAAAGCACATGTTAAGATTTTTTTATCTCTTTACTGGCAGATTTTCAATATGGTTTATTGCTTTAAAGCCTAGGCTGCTTTCCAAAGACCTCTCTTTCTCAGGCTCTGATTGGTTCCAGATCTTCGTTATGAGTTATGACATCCTGAATAGCTCTCAACTTTTGGATCATGAAATTGGTTCAAAAGAGCCCTGCTTAGTATCTGACAAATGCTGGTCATCAAAAGGGGAATGGCTCATCCATCTCTTTTTATTATAATTTGTTTACTTTCTCTATTTTCCAAGCATTCTTTTTCCTTATTCTTCATGAAGTGTCAAGCTTCTCGCAAAGGGACTAAATATTCAGAGTAAAAGAATAAACAATGGCTTTGACATCTCAGTGAATGTAATATTATAAATTTTGCAAAACTTTGATTATGGTACATAATACCAGGAGAGAGAAAGATTCTGGCTTTCAATTCATGGCATTATTGCTATCAGGGAGCAGGTGGAGGTGGCCCAGTGGTTAAGATGTTGGGCTTGTTGACTGGAATATTAGCAGTCTGAGATCCAAGCATCACATGATGGGGTGAACTCCCATTATTGCCAACCAAGCAGTTTGAAAGCATACAAATGCAAGTAGATAAATAGGTACCACTTTAGTTGGAAGGTAATAGTGTTCTGTGCACCTTGGCATAGTCATGCCAGCCACATGACCACAAAATCTAATATTGATCATTCTGTTCAAACACAGATGCCTCTAATATGCAGACACAATCTCAACAACATAGTGATGGGAAATTTGAAAGCTGAGTATAAACATTTTGTTTCTTTAGCTATTACATTTACTTTGAATTTCTTTCAGGATTTGTAAGAGGGATTACAATAGTTCATATTCCCATTTTTCACACAATAACTCCATGGAGAAGGTTACATGAATAGAAAAATGTAGTCTTTTTCTAAGTACTGAGGCAAGAAGATTCAGGTGATATTTAACTCAATGCTGATGAAAGATTGTTTGAATACACACACACACACACCAGTGGTAACCTGGTTGCACAGGTTCTGCCATACTGGTAGCAGTGATGAAGCTTGGCACCCCCTCCCCCACTTGCCCCTGCTCTTTTCTCCCCTATATTCCCTTCATTTTTTTTCATTTTAATTCACCTGAATCACATAGAACAGCTATTCTGCGCACCTCTGCAGCCTTTCTAATCACCTGGGTAGCCTCTGGGATGGAAAATGTTCATTTTAAGGTGCAGTGCATGCATACATCAAACCAGTAGTGAAGCTGGTTGAATTGCAACACACACACACACACACACCAGAATTGAGGATTTCCTGCTTCTGTTTGATACTTTTAGCAATTAAAGTATGGTGACCACTAAGAAACCATTACAATTTTCACTATAAGCCCTCTATTACAGGACACTTACGCAATTTGATATTAAGCAAATATAGAGGGGCCTTTTCTAGAGTCCAGTTTGATGCCTTCCCATCTGTTCTACTGAAGAGATGATTTCATGAGATCCCTTATTCACAGAGACTTTGCCCTTGTGGTTACAGCAATTGGAAACTCTCACCCAAGTTCTCATACAATGATCTTTCTATGATGCCCCAAGAAATGTTCCAAATACCCCAATCATTTCCAAATACAAGAGCTAAACAAATTACTAGGAATATCATTTGTGCTGTTAGAGATTAACTGAGTATAGAGCAATTCATAGTAGTGATATGAGGAAAAGGAGTCATTTGCTTATATGGAGAAACAGAAAAAATGGTTGAGTATTATTCAAATTTGACCCACTGAACATGATGATACTCAGAACTGAGACTTATCAGTTATGAGACAGAAAACATGTTTTGAGGCTGTTCACAGACAAAGAATAAAAATGAATTACAAATATAATGCATTGTGTCCTTGATTGTGGAAATAGTTGGAAGAATTCTTAAAACATTTCTGAAACATTTCTGTATTTTTTTTTAAAAAGTATCAATTTGGATTCAATTAGGTAAGAGAGAATTTCCTTTGGAATTATTTCAGAAAAGAGAAATTCTCATGGTGGGATGAAGAATGTGGCAGCTTTGCAATTATTTAGTGACAGAGTACCAAGAAATATGTCAGAATTCCTGTCTTTCATTATAAATTCCTTCTCCAATCATCTCCATCTTTCCAGCTTTCCTGGAACGGAAATTTTGGAACTTCACATAAACCCAAGTTGAATTTATTCCCAATAAGTGGATGCCACCTGGGAGGCATTGAAAATTGTGTTGGCATTTTCTGTTCTATCATTAATAATCTCAAAAACATCTTGAGAATAAAGTAAGGGGAAAATGGAAGGGACGAGAACTTTTAAGAAGCTCTGGGATACAATATTAAGTAAGGCAATCAAGTTTATATGATGTGAACCAGTTATTACAAGTAAAGTGATAATTACTTGCACTTTGGGCTGCTGTTTTCCAGAATAGAATCATATCCATTCATGGACTGCCCAGTTCCTATATAATTTGGAACATGCAGCAATTTTGAGTTAAAGAATTCAGATGGTCTTTGGATGGTATGTGTATGTATGTATTTTATAAACAGTGAGAAACTGAAAGAGATTAGACATATAACTACTGTGAAAAATAAATCATAAGTTACTCCACATGTATGAAGTACAGTGCATCAGCTCTGAAAAAAATCTGTAGGAAATGATGCCATTCATTTTTAAAAATCCAGACTTTTCACATCCAGTTTTTATTTTTTTTCTATTAATTTTAAATACAGAAATACATTCTTTTATATTGTCTAGACTAGTATTTCTTAATCTCAGCAACTTTCAAACAGGTGGACTTCAAAGCTAAATATTGTGTGAGCTTGCCAAAGAAAGATAGAATTTAGAAATAAGGAGAATTTTTTTGATAGTAAGAGCAATTAATTTATGGAATAGTTTGCTTCCTGAGGTTCTGGGTGCTCCATCACTGGAAGCTTTCAAAAATAAACTGGACCACCATTTGTCTGGGATGGGAAAGACTCCTGTCTTGAGCAGAAAGTTGAACTAGAAGATTTCCAATGTCCCTTCCAGCCCTTACGATTCTATGATTAAAGTCAACCCATCTTAAAGTTGTTAAGGTTGAGAAACATTGATCTAGATTAAGAGATTTAGTGCAATTAATTTTTTATTTGCACAGAGCAGATGTGAAATGGTTGCCGGTTTCTACTCATCATGCAACTGAATGACGTAAGTTCTTGTATTTTTCAAAGCATAATAAATTTCTAGCCCTTTAAACCATAATAGCACCTTAATTTACTAATTACAAATGTAATGCAAAGTAAATTTGATGTTCTATTTGTACTAAAAGGTGAAAACATACAGTATACTATAAAAGAAGTTGCACCGTTTGTAAATTGTTTTTCATTAAAGTTCTGTTTATAACCGTATTTTAGGATATTTATGAATCAGCTCATAATACCATACTTCAGAAGTTCCCTGATAATGCGTGTGCCTTGCACCTTTTAAAAAATCTATTTGTTTACATAATGTTCAGTGTGACAAAAGCCTATTTCCCATTATGGATATACATCAGATGTATATCCGTAATTCTCATATTAAGTAATGTTACAGGGAAAATCACAATTTTTTGCTATTTTGAAACTCCTCATCCCATTTCTAATTACTAGGAATAAACATCCCTAAACCTAGATTCCATTACTGGGATTTGTTACCAAAACAGTCACTCCTAGAATTTTTTTTCTCAGATATCTATTAATATTCTGTATTTAGTCATGACATTTCTTGTGCCTGTAGATGTATGTATATGCACATAGTATACAAGTGCTCATCTGGAACACAAGTTATATTCATATAACTTTAAATTGTTCATATAACTTTAAATTGTTTGCTCTTGATTTTCTCTGAGCTTGCTGTTATCTTGCATGCTTCAGTACTAGAGAAAGTAACATCATTAGTGCACAAATATTACAAGAGACCTCAGAAATAATACATTTTTACCAGGATATTTTGCCATGTCACCCAATTTTATGTCATTGTTATCACTTGGAATATATACACGTCTAAGACTCATGGGGAAACTGATATAAACTTGCTTGCTTACTGGAATATTTGCTGTTTCAAGAATTTAGATCTAAATTTAGAATTTAGACAGAACTATAATCCCTTTGTATAAAGAAAATTCAATTGAAACTTTCCAAAACAAATCCTTTAAAAAATAGTTTCTGAATTTACATATACATACATATATCTACTTATACTTCCTTAGGACTTAGTCCCAACTTTGCATGTGTAGCTTCCAGCAAAGAACATGTCACATGCTGGAACCATCATGAACTTTCCTCATGAGAAGGGTTTTTTTTTGCTGTGAAATTTTTTTTGAAATGTTACAAAAATGAAATAATTTTTTTTAAAAAAAGGTTTAATCCACTATAATTAAATTAGGTAGGGGAAGTAGGAAGAATATGCTTTCCAAGCTTTTTCAGTTGGAAAGCTTTTTACCAACAGTAGCCACAGGAAGTATTTGCATATAAATGCTTGTGTATAAATGTACTTATTTGTGTTTTTGCTCTATATTAGTGCGGTGTGTATATTTTTGCAAATACAAAGGAGGGAGAAGATAAGGAACTTGGAAGGGAAGAGGTGGCAGGTACACAGAGCCACCACAAAACTACCTCTCATAGGAATGTCCGGGGAATTTTTTTCCCCATTTAGCTATACTCTGAAACTCACAAATTAGGTTCATCCTGTTTTCAAACTTGACCTTTCATTTGCCACCATGCTACATTTATTCCAATTTGGTTCAGGTTTTGTTGGATTGGAAAGAATTAAAAATACTTTTTTTAAAGAATTGATAATGTACAATTGAATAAATAGATATCTCACACTTCCATCTAAAAAAAAATCAATAATTTGCAAGTAAATTTTAATTGGTTTTAATGAAGATATGTCGTATTTTCCATTAAAATACCCCAGTCCTGCCTAATCTGACTGGAAAAAAGAGTCAATCACCTGCTACTTGTAATTAAAGACTGAAACATCTTCCTAATGATCTGCTCCACAATTTCTTTATATCTTTAGTCTCTTTGGAAGTTTCTCAACAAGACAATGTTAACTTAGATAAAAATTCTATTAGTAAACCTCATGAAGACAATGTTCAGATTACCATTTTAATTCCAGGTTATACTAGTTTCTAGTAAGTTATTCATCAGAGATAAAGCTGTTCATCTTATTAGGGGAACGTAGCCCATATAAAGAATACTAAACAAATTATAGACTATTACTATAAAGCCCCTGTCTTGCATCGTTTCATTATTGTAATTGTTCAGCCAGCAGGTATCCCAAGACTCAGGCACACTATAGTTCATTGTTTCTCAAACTTGGCAACTTTTAAGATGTATGGACTTCAACTTCCAGAATTTTGAAAGCTTGCTGGAGCTGAAGCAGTGGTGAAATTCAGCCGGATAGCACCACATTGCCCGAAAAGGTAGTGGTGATTTGAAATTGGCCCGCCCCGTCCTTATCCTTCCTTAGACGAGCTTCATTTTTTTTTCTTACTTACCTTAATTAGCTGTTTGGCGTGTCTATGTAGCCTTCCTGATGATCCCTGCTGCCCCTAAACATGCTGCTACGTGTTTGGCGCGCATGCACATGCACCGAACTGGTAGCAAAACCGGTTGGAGTCCACCCTAGCTGAAGTCTACATAGCATAAAATTGCCAAAGTTTTAAAAAAAACACTGCCATTGTTGCTGGAAACTCATTTCTCATCTCTTATGCTATGCTATGTGACAATAAGGCTACAAACCCTCAACTATTAATATCCAAAAGATATTAAGAGCAGAGCTCTGTGCCCAACCAAGGACTTGGACCTAATTCCCTCCTCATCCTATTACTTCTCCCAGCAACATGGACAGCTGCATTTGGAAGTCTTTACCACCTGAGTTCTTTTATACAGTTGACACAATATAATTATAGCCAAGATTTTTAGGTTCCCTTTATCTTGTCTGAAAAAAGTGAAGTTATTTTAAATTTTGTATTGAAACTAATAGCATTTAAGAGTGTTCAATATTGGCAGAAATTGGTCCTGTGCTCCATTACAAGTCCCTTAAATACTTGATTGCACTTGAAGTCCAGTATCTGGAATATATGGTTAATGAAGTCTATGTTTCTGAAATCTCCTAGCACTGAAAGATAAGCACTGAAAAAGAGAGAATATATACAAATTTTAGGATAATTACAGTTTGAAGGTTTTAGACCTTGTTGACATCACTCCAAAGCTATAGAATGCACTGCCCCACTGAACGTTGGCCCTTCCATTCCTAATCTTCAAAAAATGTCTCAACTCTTTTTTTAAAAAAATGTTCTTTGAAATCCAAAGCTCAGCTGATAACCTTTCTTTGCATAGATTTGTTATGTCATTGGGCTCCTTTATTGGTGAGTTTGGAGATGATCTACAGACTTTTTTTTTTTTTGCAGTTTAGCCATTCTGCAAATAAGTAAATTCAAGAGTCTTGCATACAAATGTAAACTTTGGGTCAATTTAATTCTAGCTAAAAATACTGCTCTATTGTAAATGTGGTTGAAGCAAACATGTATTACAAAACATTTGTGTAGTCATCTTTAGTATATGATGATTCAATTCAAGCTGCAATTCCATATTTGATTTCAAATAGTTCTGAAAGAAATTATCAACAGACACATAAATTATTGCAGTATAAATTTGATGATTCCTATCCACAAAATTGAGATTGAATAATTGAGATTGAACACATATGCATACAATAAACATTCTTATTAAATGATATGTCTTAAAAGCTGAAATCTGAATATGGCCAAATTTAAAATAGCTTATTTTCTATGTTCCCTCTGAAAGGAACTGTGTTTTGTCATTTTGTATCTGATATTTTCAAAATGATGCCTGATGTGTATAAATACCAATTTAGCTGACCTCAGAAGAATGGGGGTGGTGGTAAAGGTGATTTAATGAAGAACTTAATTTAAAGATTTTCTTACATTATTGACTCTGAGCTTTATTTGCAACCCTAGAAAAATTAATTTCTTGCAAAACATCATTAATTATTCCCAAATGCCAATATAAATGTCTGCCCCCACATAACTACATCTGGCAACAATGAAGACAAATTAACAAGGAGAGTCAGAAAACCTGGCAATTGGACAAACAAAAGCATGAAAAATCCGTTCTGTACAGTGAGACCACCAGTATCTGAAGATAGATCAACTTCCTGTCTCCAAAGCTAAATTAAAGAGGGAAATTATACTGCAACATGGATACCAGGTTCCTTGATAGGGGAAAAAACCCTTACTTCTTTGACATTGCTGGATGGGGTGGTGCAAATGGGAGAACTTTTCTTCCCCATCTGAAATATGTGGTTTTCTATGTAAACAGCTGCTTTCAATTTTGCTTCAAAAAGATCTTGACAACTACAGTATATAAATTTGCACTTCCAAAGTGAATGGGTTGGGTGGGGGAGGCAGCCTTGATTATTAGCCCATAGGGAGATACATGGGACTCAAGCACATTGCTGACATGAGGATTCAGAGTTTTCAAGAGCATAGATTACTGCATCAATGGAACAGATGGGACTATTTTAATATCTCCATAATTACCCCAAAGTACTTTTTGATTTCTAACCAGAGACACAAGCCATAATCCTTGATCTGAAACAATGATTTTCAATGGGGTTTTGAAACAATGAAAACAAAGGTGTTTTCTTGGGGGGAGAAGGTGAAGGAAGGGCGAGAAAGAGAAAACAGGACACAGTTCTAGTTTAAATTGAAGTAGAAGAATGCATTTCCCAGTTTAATTTTGAAATAAATTTGTGAGAACTGAGTAATTTCTGAGTTAAAAACTGAATCATTTTATATTAATCTGAGTTTGTTCAATTAATGCAAAATAAATTAAAAATATATAAGCTCAGCCTTTTGCAGAAATACTTCATGAAGTTTATGACATAGTATGATAAACTCAGAACACTTGAAAGCAATATCTAAAATTTTAATCTCTGTAATGAGAATTGTTCTTAATGAAATTGATTAAAAGAACAAAATCTCAGCTTTGTTTTCTTTTTAAAAATTAATAAGAAAGTCAACTTTTTAAATCCTGATATCAGGCTTTCAAATAAATGGCTGGCTCAAAATATTACAGCTCCTAGTACTTTGTGAATCAACTATTATATGAACAGAATAGTCTTCACTAATAAGGAGAAAAAAGTCAATCTGGTATTTAAATGCTGTGCTTTTTCCTTAACATAAACAGGATTAAATTATGCTACAGAAAATTTAGCAGTACCATAATAACTTCAAATATCAATATCATTCTAACCATGGATTTGGAAGGTATAAGATCAGTGAAACTATGGTTTCTTTCATGTCACCTGTTGTTTACCAAAGCAATGTAATAGGATAGTGGCATAAAACCAATAGTGGGCTGCAACCAGTTTAACAACTGGTTCTGTGAGCGCACGCTTTGCATGCGCATGAACACTTTGCATGTGCACACACACTTTGCGTGTGCACACATCACTTTGCACATGCACACACGCACTTTGCATGTGCACATGCCTTCTGTGCAGCTTCAAAAACACAGCAATTTGAAGCTTACCAGATTACCTACTCAGGCAGCCCTGGTATGTAGAACAGCAGAGGCGCGGAAATCAGCTCTGCCGCACAAATTCAGCTTTCAGCTGAGCCAGAAAGAAGGGGATATAGGACAGGATAGGGCAGGGGTGGAGTCAACTGAAGGTCAGAACTACCGGTTCAATAGAACTGGTCCAACCAGGCAGCAGCCCACTAGATTAAAACTACAAACTTCACCAGCCACTGTGTTTCATCAGCCATGTCCTAAAGATGATCCAACCATTCTCTAATCACCATTTGAAGTTTTAATTCAGATGGCTCTGTGTCATGGGTTTTTTTTTAATATACAAACACCTACCCACAATTTCAGCAAAATGCAGTAGCAATCTTTCCAGCAATTGTCCTTTCCAGAGAGATCTATTCTCCCTCATATCACACATTAAATTCTTAAGAGTGCATGGCTTGTCTAACATCAGATGCTGCCTTATATTTAATAACACAACATTTCAATCTATACAGCACAATTCATACATGTTTTCACAGGTATGTGCAACTGAAATAAATGAGTATCTTAGGATACGGATGCCTAGGAATATGGATTAACCCAAAAGTCTTCTTTTACTGGTCACAACAATCTAGGGGCATCAGGTGGTCAGCCGAAGATCTCAAATGGATGTTTTCTCCATACCTTTTGTCAGTGATCAAACTTAGAAAGTCAATGCTGGGTTGTACTGAATGCAGTATTTAAGTCACTTGTGTGAAACACAAGACTATATTATTCCTAAAAATAACAGACTCAGGAAAGCAGGGCCAAAACAAAGCTAAATGTGCCCAGGAATTTCATCTATTAAAAGATAACCTAGAAATGAAATTTGAATTACTGGAATGGGTATATTATAATTTGGGACTGCTGCTAATTCAGTTTGATACTGGCCATACACGTTAACTAAAACTGGAATGTCTAAGAGGAATAGGAAGTTTACAAGTGCATTTTTGCATATATCCAAAACATCTTTTCTGACATGGGCAATGTTATGCACCACAGTGCAGGTGAAACTAGTTTAAAAAAAAGCAGCTTCCTCATTCCTTTGAATCTTGCCTGTATGTGTTTGTTACCAGGGCTATTTAATGTAGAAATCAACAAAACATAATAAACATTGTCAGATATTAATCTGTTAACCATTCATAATTTTGAACAGTTTCTTAAATCATACAGAAGCACATGAATTGGTATTAGTTTAAACCCATTTGAATAAAACGAAGTCTGTCTCAGTAACAAATGCATAGTTATTATTCACACCATCAATTTACAAAAAATACAGTTTGGTTAAACAAAACTATACATATCAGAAATATCACAAATGTATAATCTGCTTGCTATAATACATTTTGCAAATAAAGCTACATCTGTATAAAAAATCATAAATACAACCGGAAGTTTTTTTTTAAAAATAATGTCCACTTTGAGGTAGTATAGTTCTTTGGTTCATGAGCTGATTTTGGGTTGGCACTGATGGTAAACTACGTATCTAAATCAAAAGATTGAAAAGTAGGAGTCCTATAGTTTTCAGCTGATTGCCCACAAATAAAATTGCTATTGTCCACTTCAGGAAACGTCCTACCCATTTTATTACCACCTTCAGACTCTGACTCAAAATCCAATGATTCATTAGAATAATGTTGGCAGGCTTTTGGCTGCAAAACTGAGGACTGCTTATAGCTTGGCAAAGAATCAAGCTGTGGCTTCCATATAGCTTTTCCAAATGTTCCTAAAGAGATAGATAAAACATTTATTAACAATTATAAAAATGGACAAACAAAATAAATTATCCACAAAATAGCCAACAATCAAGTCTATGTTAATATCATAAATTTAATAATTATACTTTTTTCTAATTACTCAATTATTCTGGTTCAGACCTGTGCTCACATATTTGGGAGAAACAAAGTAAGACATTGATTTCCTATTCATCTTTCAAGATTTGGTATCTTGTGAGAGTTAAGGAGAGATCTAGGTTCATATTTTTATGCAGTCATGAAGCTTAGTAGATAGCCTTTGAAACCTGACAGGCTCACTGGAAAGCTCACTGAATGAGCATTCTTTCCAACTTACTCTACCCCAAATGATTATCAGAGGGATAATACTGGGAGGTGGTAAGACTAAATACTGCTGAGTTCTTTCAAGAAAGAGCAAATAACATAGATGCTTGATGAATGAGACCTTTCCTTCAGAGGTGGGATGCTGCTGGTTTGGACCAGTTCGGGTGAACTAAATGTTAAGATTATGCGCAGTTCTGCAAACCGGAAATTCCCACCTCTGGCTGGCCCCTTCTCCCAGGAGTTCCCCACGCCCCGTTTTGTCTTCCAGATGCCCCATTTTGGCTTCCAGGCATCCTGTTTTGGCTTCCAGGTTGGCAGGGAGGCATTCCAGACCCAAAATGGGGCACAGGGGGCATTGAGGGCCCTTCCTGCACTCCATATTCACTTCCAGGGTGGTGCTGAGAGGCCTTTTAGGCACAAAACAGGATGCAGGGGGCAGGCGTTTTGGCTGCCAGAGTGCTGCAGGAAAATAGTGCATTATCATGTGGGCTGAATTGGGAATGGGGATTTTGCATCCTCTACCATCCCCTGGAGTCCATTTAAGCTCACACCAATTGCTTCAGTGACTCCATTCAGCCACCTCATTCTCTGCCATTCCTTTCTTCTTTTGCCCTCAATTGTTCCCAACGTTAGGCTCTTCTCCAGTGAGTTCTTCCTTCTCATTAGGTGGCCAAAGTATTTGAGTTTCATCTTCAGTATCTAGCATTCTAAAGAACAGTCAGGGTTGATTTCCTCTAGGACTGACTTGTTTGTTCGCCTTGCAGTCTAAGGCACTCACAGGAGTCTTCTCCAGCATCATAGTTCAAAGGCCTCAATTCTTTGGCACTCAGCCTTCCTTATGGTCCAACTTTCACAGGCATACATTGCAACTGGGAAAACCATAGCCTTGACTACACACACTTTTCTTGGCAGGGTGATGTCTCTGCTTTTTAGTATGCTGTCTAGCTTTTCCATAGCTTTCCTCCCCAGGAACAAGGGTCTTTTAACCAAGTAGAACATCCCAAATTGCTCACCCCTGCCCAATTGCCCAAAAAACTCCATGCAGATAAGGCTTTTCTTGAGCAATTAATATCCCTTATTTTCATGGAGTTGGTAACATTGGGTAAATGAGTTGTAGCTAGTCATTAGCCATTCTGTGTTTATTTGGGTGAATACAATTATCATTTATTATCCTGCAGGGAGTTTTTTTTAAAGGAAAAAAGATGAAAATTCATATTTATTATCATAACAGCTTTTCTTAATGTGGTCTTTTATGCACATCTTTCTCTAATATATGTATGCTGCTATGCATTTTTCCCCCCACAAGATGTGCTTTCTTTATACGTCTTCCCAAATATACACAATTTGCAATGCATTTTCTTTTCAGCTGGCAGCTGCATCACAACAGTCAGGAAAGTGCATAGCTCCAAGGGTAACTATCCTCCAATTACTTTGGGAACTGTAAATTTGTCAGTTAACCTAAAAATGAAGATTAAACAAAGTTCTTTAGCAGTACAAATGCCTAATTGTAACTCTCTTAATTTTTTGGTGTGTCTTCTATTTTTTCCCTAACTAAAGGAAAAAAAAATTAGTAAAACATAGAAAAACTTCATGGTTGTGTTTATACATATATCACATCATATCTCATCAGTATATCATATCATATCATATCATATCATATCATATCATATATCATACGAGGGTCATTCAATAAATAAGGTGAATTTTTCAGTATAAGGACTTCTAATACAGATAGAAGCTTACTTTTTGTTTGTTTGTTTGTTTTACTTCTTTTTCACATGGATTTAATTTCTTTTGCAGATTAAACAAAAACTTTGTTGAGTTTTGGCAATTA
>JANHFJ010001086.1:51918-65288 GCA_032468195.1 Cerberus rynchops | reverse complement strand
AGAGGATCCAGATATACAGCATCATCCAGATGCTGGGGAAACTGCCGTGCCACCACGGTCTCAACAGCCTTCGCCAGAAAGGGAAGGTTGGAGACCGGCCGATAACTAGACAACAAGGCTGGGTCCAGGGATGGCTTCTTTAGGAGGGGCCTCACCACTGCCCCTTTCAGGGCGGCAGGCAGAGACCCCTCTCTCAAAGAAGCATTAATAACCCCTGGAACCAACCCCGCGTCACCTCCCGGGTAGCTAATACTAACCAGGAGGGGTATGGATCTAAAAGGCATGTACCAGCTTCTAAACAGGGGTGTCCAATTCAATTTCATTGAGGGCCACATCTGGGCTGTGGTTGACCTCAGGGGCGGGGCTGACTGGGTGGGCATGGCCAACTTGATGCCACTCCACAAACTGCTGGCATGTTTCCTCTTTGCACTGGGTTGACCAGGCTGAAGCCGCATTGGGTAGACTGGGCCAAAGCTTCATTGGGTAGATCAGACTGAAACAACATGGGCCAGCCCCTTACATTTTTCAGGATGGCCCTGTGGGCCGGATCTGACCACATCGTAAGCTGGATTCATCCCACAGGCCTTGAGTTTGACACCGCTGACCTTGAACAAGGATTGGCTGATATCATCCCAATATGCCAGTATTTTCCATCTGAATTGGCTTCCAGACTGAATCTACATCAATGTATTAGTCTAAACTTGCAAATTTCATAGATGGTATGAAGGCAAGATGCCATGTCTTCATCCATATTGACTCATGTAGTATGTCTTCTGCTTTTTTTAAAAAATTATTTCAGTCTCATGTTTGTGTTTGACTGCCACTTTTCTATAGCTTTCCTCACTGTTGAATTCCTACTTCCTTTCCGACTTCTCTGTGATCTCATTTATGTAGCATTTATGTAGCATTTATGTAGCATGCTTCAGATATGCTGATGCTCCCACATTCTCATTTGTTTTTTGCTCCTACATTGTATTTCAAATTTCTGCACTACGGATCAAGCATTTAACATGGAGATGAATGATTTATCTTTCATCTCCAAAGCTGTTCCAATCTGCTTTTCTGCCTTTTCCCTTTGCCTCTCCATAATGACATTAAACAATTGAGGTGGGCAATTTTACTTATTTTAATAAATAAGTAATAATAAATAAAAATGCCATACTTTTTATTCCATGGAATTTTTTCAAGTGAATTCCAAGAAAAAAACCTTGCCTGTATTGCAATGTACCATGCCTCTACCTTCATTTCAAGTTTCAGCTTTCTTTTTCAAGATTCACATGGATTTAAAACCTGCTATAAAAATGCTAATAGAAAGTGATTTTAAAAATGTGATCAACATTATTTTCACTAATTTCAGATGTACCGATTTTAGCTATCACCTATTTTTCAAATTAGATTACAATTCCAAAGTTCTGAGGTTATTTCAGGCATATGTTGATTTTTGCATGACTGCTGAGAACTCTGGCTTATACGTGTACAACCACTATCACAGAAGTTCAAAGTTTCTCAACACATAATTATCTTCAGACAAACAAGATGCAAATATCAAACAAAGTGGAAATCTAATGTGCATATATACGTATTTATAACTCTGAAGAAAGTAAAAACAATTTTACATGTATAACCACCATCTTAAATTAGAATACTGAATCATACTGCCGATGAAGACTTTAGCTGTGCCCACAACTTGAACTACTAAAGTAAAATGATATTTGGCTCCATTTGTTGTCCATAGATGGCACTGGTGAGGTAGGCAGCCATCATGACTGCTCCAACCCTCTTTTTATTTTAGTTTTTTTTCTAATCAAATTTAATCATAATTTAAGTAACTTTTAAACAACCCTTAAGCAACACCTAACACCCTTAAGTAACTTTTAAACAACCCTTAGCAACTGCTAAGCAACCGTTAAGCAATCTAAAACAACTAAGGAGTGGCCCAGGAGGAAAGGAAACACAGAGCTGGAGCTAGAGAAGATGGCACTGGGACGACAAGCTTGGGAGACCAGAGCAGGCTGGATGGTGGAGGTGGAGGCTTGAGAAGCCACCGAGATGCTGAGACGGAGGCTTCAGTAGACTGCTGAGGCGAATGACCCAAGGGATCTCTGAGGCGGAGGCTGTGAAAGACCACCGAGGCATCCTGAGGTGGCAGCAGGAGTGAGAAGATTTGCCAGAGGCAGCAGCACCAGGACGACTTTGGGAGACTGCCGAGGTTCACCGGAGGCAGGAGCAGCCGAGGAGGAGATCCACAGCGATGCTGAGGAGAAGGCAGTAGCCTCAAAAACAGTCAAGAACTGAGAGGGCCTTGAAAAACAGCCAAGGACTAAGAGGGCTGAGACCTGCCATGGAAACCTGGGACGACGGCGCCAGATGGACACTGGTCATAACAGCAGACATTGTGTTTCGTCTCTGTTCCTTCTCCTTCTCTCTCTGCATGTGTTCACTTCCCTCTAACCTGGTCTCTATCCCTATCCTTATTCCTCTTACAGGCTATTCCCCTTGCTTTCCTCGATTTTGCAGTTGCATAAGCATTTCACTGTGTGTCATATATGTGTCACATATGTGACAAATAAAACTTGAACTTGAGGGGTTTTTTTAGAGATCAGTGTATTGCAGTATTGCATAGCCAGAACTGAGAATTGTGCACCAAAATCCCTAAGTTCTACTTTCTGCCTCCTTTACTGTCTCTCATTGCCCATCCCCAATCAAGTCCATGCAAGATGTTTTCATAATGGTCAGTCCAAATGCAGGTTGGTATGCAATGCCCTCCTTCTTCCAGCATGATGACGTTGAGGCAGTTGGTGGAGAAAGCACAGCCTCTACTTTCTATTTCCCAAGCATATCCTTCCCCATAGTTCATGGCAGTCTGTCACCACATAGCACTGAAGTATAGCGAGCATAAGGTGGCAGCTAACAAGAGCTGCATGAGGTACAGTAAGTTTCTTCAAAATAGCTTAAATGGAATTAAGATGCATTTTAATTTTTATGTGGTTTTGAATGCTGCACAAATAAGCATACAAGTTAACAAACCTTGCTTCTATTTTTTTTAACATGGGGAAAGAAGCAGAGAAATGTTTAGAACATTTGATTATAAAAGCCTTCTTCAAATGTGTACTATGCAGATGTGCAGACTTTAAATCCCAGAATTTTCAGAATACATAAAGTTGGTTAACACAGGTTGATGGAGCTCAAGTTGAAGAATTGAATCTACTTGTTCTTATCACAGGGGAAAAAAAAACATTTAAACCTTTCCAATTATACTGTTTTGAAGGAATCTGTCACTATATCTCCAAAAATATAATATACTGAAAAGTCATTGATTGAATGTTATGCCACATTGCTACATTATCAATGGCCATATAAAACATTTGCCAAGTCAACTCAAGCTATTTTATATTTAGAAATCACCCCTATGTAAAAATGCTTATAAAGTGATCTTCCCAGCAAATATAATTTAGAACAAATGAAGCAAAACAAAACCTCTCCACCTAGCTGGCATTGATTGACTATAGATTTTTTGCATAACATATTTGCAATATCTGAAGGTTCAACATTGCCCACTAAACAGACCTTCCTCCAATTTACACAAGAACTTTCTTTTTGCAAATTCTATGTAATTCTATTAAGATATTTTAAACAATTAAGTAAGGGTGGTATACATTTCCTTCAGAACAATTCTCAACTTAAATGTTATCAGACACCTGGATCATATTACCACATGTGGTGGACATGCCCAAAAGCAAAAAAATATTGAACAAAGATACACACCTGGCTGGAAAATGATAACACAACATATTGATCTAAAGCCAGTAATATTTTTTGTTGGGCATTCTACCAGAGAAATATAACAAGGCGAATGTATATTTGATTTTACATATATTAACCGCAGCTAGAATTGTATTTGCACAATACTGGAAAAGTGAAGAGATTCCCACAAAGGTGAAAGTGGTCAAAATATATTAGAACGTGCGGAAATGAACAGATTGACATTGGAAATTAAGGAAAAAGAACAACCTGAATATTATATGATATGGGATATATTTTAACAATGGTTAGATAATAAAAATAGGAATTAGAACTATGGAATTCAAAGAAGATCACTGAAACAAAGGAGAGTTGTAAAAGGAGAAAAGAAAAAAAACTATTATAATTATTGTTGTTAGCTTTATGGAATGGAAATTAATCCAAGAAATATTATATTGTAAACTATAATCATTACTAAGCATATTGTTTGTACCTAACGACACAATGTTTAATGGAAGATGGAATTTTGATGTGTTAAAAAATAAAAAAAACTTATTGACAACAAAAGAACAATTCCCAACTTGAAAAGACCAGAACTATTTTTCAAAGCACCAAATACAAACCTGAACTGACCTGTGTACTCAGTCTATACACAATAGTTACTATGGTTAACTGTCCCTTAAAGATAAGCATCACAAAACAGTTATGTTACTTAATATCAAAGAAGAGCTATCAAATTAAATAATTCAAGCATTCATATTCAGACTATTAAGTGATAAGAACATTTTAACATTGCCCTAGCAAGTTATTTTACATGTTGAACAAAAACAAACATTACTCAGGAACTCTTATATTCTTCTTCCTTAATAATCCATATCATTCACAAAGGCCATATCAAAATCATATCATCTTCAATTTCATTTGGTCAAAATATAGTGGGGTTTTTTTTCACTTCAGTTGTATGCCTGTTAAACTACCAATATCACATATGCAGCAAGGCTCATTAAAGTTCTGTGGACCTTCTAATATAGCTTCATATAAGGCAATTGTGATAATTTCCTGAGCACCATAAGAAAACAAACTACTAGAATGCAGAAACTGTTCCTGAATATTTTAGATAGAATGGAAATTCAGAAGAAAAAAGGAAGAATCATCACAAACAATGTTCAATAATCAAACCAATTATCACTTTCCATTTTAAATAATTCCGAAGCTGTCCATTTTTTATAAATACATAAAAAGAGTTGGGTAATAAAAATAAACTGATGGGCTGTTGGTAACATCCAAATTGTAGAACAGGTTGTATCATGTCAGAAAACTCCTTTCCCCACTCTTTTCATTTCTAAGCCAAGTATATTAGCCTGAAAATAAGCCTACCCACATAATGAATACAGTAGTATGGAGAAGTGTGGAAATAAAGGACTGCATCCTTGGAGGACAAGCCAGATGGACATCATAAACTGGGACATTTCCATGGACTAGTTCTAAACAAATTGCTGCCAAGGCCACTAGTAACTGATACTAATCATACAATTCTGAAATCAAGAACAAGAAGCAGTATTTTTTATATTTAGAAATCAAAAGCCAGTAAAAAACTGGAGGTATCCAAAATTTAATTTCCAACAGAATAGATTTTATTTACCATTACATAGTACATAATACATCTCAACACACCGCTTTTTTCCCGTCTTCGATGCTTGTACTTCAGCATATCTTAAGTTTTCCCCAAATCTACAATAACTTTTTTTGTAAATATACTCCAAAAAAAGGTAACTAACCTATTAGCTAATAAATGATAACCAAGACTAGAAACAACAAGGTTCTGAGTTCTAGTCCTGCTGTAGACATGAAAGCCAGTGACTTTCAGCCAGTTGCTCCCTGTCAGTCCAATTCACCTCACAGGGTTGTTGTTATAGGCAGGAAGGAGGAAGGAGTATTAGATATGCTCACTGCATATCTAATAAATTGAGTAATTTATTAAATAATAATAAAATAAATCTAATGAAGAAATTTTATTTTTCAAAAATCACTAAAACATAACAATAGCATTTATGCTTATATACTGCCCCCTGGTGCTTTACAGCACTCTCTGGGTGGTTACAATGTCAGAGCATTCTTCCCCCAACAATGATGGCGAACCTCTGGCACGGGTGCCAGAGGTGGCACGCAGAGCCATCTTGATGGGCACACAAGCTGTGGGCCAACTTACCTCCAGCTGAGCATGCATATGACATTGCGCTTGCACGCATGTGTGACTGCAGAGATCCAGCTGGTCTTTGGGCCTCTGCTGTGCATGCACGTGATTGCAGCAGGAAACCCAGCTGGTCTTCAGAGCTCTCCTGTGCATGCACACATGAGTGCCTATGCGCAGCATGGGTGCATTGCACATGCAAAAGCTGCATACATGCACAGATGGTGCGACTACTCATGCAGTGCATGTGGAGGAGCCGCATGCAAGTGCGGATGGCATGTGCAAAGCACATACTTTTCAGGACTCGGTAAGTAAAATGTTCTCCATCACTGATCTAGGTCCTCACTTTACTGACAACAGAAAGATGGAAGCCTGAGTCAACCTTAAGCCCCATCAAGATGAAAATCTCGGCTGTGGCAGGGTTTGACTGAAATATTGACTTTAACCACTGCACCACCAAGGGCTCGGGTCCAACATGGTTATAAATACCTGCTAGAATATAGGCAAAGGTTCATTTTTGCTCAGAAATTTTTAATTGTATCAGAACCATGCTGTATGTTCATTCACAAAAGAATCCACTTCTGGTTCTCCCAAACATTATTTCTCAGCAAGTTTATCTGTTTATCAGCAGAACAGAACATTTTCAGCCATTGCTACCATAGAAAATAGGCCAATTGGCTAAAAATCCTGTATAGATTTGTTCTGATGCCTGTTCTATCTTGTTTCCATCCTGACATTAGCCCAAATAACCTTTACAAACACTGCTGGTTATGCAAGCATTTCTAAATATGGATTTAAAATGCAGTGCATAAAATGACAAAATGAAAAGAAGCTCTCCTTCTTCAAAGAATATGTGATTCAAGCACTCTTTCTTTAATATCAGCCTTACTAATGATATCTGGTTAATATAAGCACCTGGAAATGTTATGAAAAAAATTCCAAAAGACATCACTCAATTAAAAACAAATGAGCAAATCGAATTTTAATTTACTGATTTGTATTACTGCTGGATTGGACAGTCGATATTACCAAGTGCTATTGGCTCATTCAATCCTCATTCATAAACAACAAGTCAAGAGTTCAGAGCTGATATGAGCAGCATAAATTCCTCAGGCTTTATTAGGATACTTAGATTCCCAGTATAGTTGTCATTTCTATACCATAATTTATACTGAGACAGAAAATAATAATAATAGTAATAAAAAGAAGCATTAAGGTGCAAAAACATGGTCAAGCTAAGGATGGTAAGACCTTAATGTAAAAGAAGTAGGCTTCTAGCAGACAATGTTGGCTATTATTACCGGCTTCCAGTAAAAAGACATTTCAAAGATGGGATGCAACTCTACTGATACACTTTTATTTTTCTGTCTACCATCTACTGGTATACCTCTAAAATGCGGAAAATATTTTTTCTCCCCATCTTGAAAACTGTTGACATCCTGCAATTCTATATACTTTTTGTTCCAAACTGCATAAATATTTGAAAATGCAATTTTAAAGGAAGGATTCGGAGGAAGTGGAATACATTAAGTATAATTCTGCAATAATAACAAGTCAAAATTCAATATCAGAAACAAGATTTCAGAAATGTCAGTTTTAAAGCTTTATTTCTAAGAAGCCTGCATCTATTACATCCAGGGTGGATAAAAATCAATGATTTTTTTAGAAAAAATCAAAACAATTGGATTTTTTAAAATTTAAATTGGATTTTTTTTATTTTTATCGAATTTATTTTAATAAAATACTTTTGGAGTAGAAATCTATCTGAAGATAGTTTTCTATTTAAGATACATTAATAATTTAGTTTATTCAGCATGAAATGGAGCTTAGTTATATAGCTTGAAGCTGTATAGTCTACAATATTGGGACTGTTGGTGAGTCAACAGGTCAGAGGAAGAGCTGCTGAGGGACAGAGATGACAGTTGCTCTTTAAAATTATGATTTAAATCGGGTTGATTTAAATCAAGCCTTTTTACTAGTGATTTAAATCACAATTTAAATTGACTTGATTTAATCAAATCCACCCTGATTACAGAAAAAAAATATGGCATAGAAAACAACAGAATCAGAAATGTGTAACAGACTTATACTCAATTTGTCATAACTGCTTTATTCTTGCAGTCAATTATCCTTTATCGTTAGGTTATTTCTGTGCAAAATGCAGATTTATGTTCTTAAATCCCATAGCATCCATCAGGCTTATAATATTTGCTTTTTACAGTTTTAAGTTGCAAGAGCACTAATTGAAATCCTGTCTTGATCCAGTCCACACTGTAATTAGTAGAAAGGAAGTCAATGGCTGTCAAATACAGAGAGAAATACTAGCACTTTCGAAACAAACCAAGTTTAGCCATTGTCAGAAAACCTACTTACCTGAAACTCCAGACCTCCCCACATCTTTACTGGATAGTTTTGATATATATTGTGTATTATGTGTGTATTTATATTTTATAGTGCTTTTATTTTATTATCTGATATTGTAAGCTGCACAATATCATTTTGGTGTTGAGTGGGGCTAATCAATCAAGCCAATGTTGAGCATAGACACAAAGCAGCTGTCAACTTCGAACTGAACCTGGCCACAGCCATCTCTCAGTTCCTCAGTTGCCACACAGAGAGGGGAGGAGGGAAGGAGGTTGGAATGCCTTACTAGACACAACAAAGAGCTTTCCCATGAGAACTAAGGTCAGCTCTATTGGCAACAGATAAGATTGGGGAAGGAGTGCCTGAAGAGCCCGCCAATTAACCCAATTGGCCAATGTGACCTGTGACACTTGGGGATGGGGTTATTTCCTAGTTTAATTATACTGAAACCACAGGATTTGATTTTCCATTGAAGCTGTGCTGATATGATGTACTCTCAGAAGGAGCCAAGTCTCAGAGTTCTGATTTGCTTGAGTTCTTTAGTCTGAGCCCTAACAGCAGCTTCTAGATAAATGGTTGTGCCTGCTAAGTCTGAGCGCAAGTGTCCAAGCATATCTTCAGTAGAGAGGATGAATCTTGGCTGATTCTCTTCCCTACTCTGATGCTTCATGGTGGGATAAAGATAAAACCACAAGATGGCAATTCTGTTCTTTCATCATCACAGGAGACAGTGCTGGCATAGATACAGACTAAACTCAAGTCAGTGCAGTGGCTTATGGAAATTATTGTTCTTCCAAAGGAATTTATATTTGTAGTTTCCTTTGGAAAAATTACTCTTTCAAGCAGACCCTGCAGCAAAACACGTAATGATCTGTACTGCTTCTCTGCTTCTGGTTTGATTGAAGTGAAAAGAAAACAAAAAGGATCCATTGCCTCAGAAAGCCACTTCCGTTGTCTGTTTGGCTTCCTGTCCCTGTCACATTCCCCATTTTACCTTTCTCAACTTCATTTTTCCGCTCAACTTCAACATACTCTTTAGACCATGAAAGCTTCACTGGCTGAATTTCTGTGGACAGGATATCACTTCTCCATTGTGTGTAACTTTTTTTCTTATGTATCAGTGATTCAAGTGGGTATATCACCTTTACTGAAATCATTAGAATAAACAGCATGCTTGGTCAATGCTTATAAGACTAACTGCTAAAAAATATTTTGAGATATCGGCTCACCTATGGACACATCCACACAGCTGCTTTGCTATACTATCCTCCCATCCTAGAGGCTGCATAAAATCATGCCTCTCCAAATCTCAAAGCCCCTCCCCCTCAAGAGTTTTACTGAATAATTTGAGTAGATGTTGATGGTTTCCTTGGCTGAAATGTCCTTGGCTTAACATCACCCATCACATGAAATATTTCTAATTGGCTTGTACTATGCTCTGTTATTCTATGATCTATAGGGTTTTTTTTCTTTCATATTGTACTGAAGACTAATTGAATAATAGCTGTTTTTCCATGACACTATAGATTGAAGAATCAACAGTTTCATCTATCAAACACCAGGTGACAGCACAGTGAAAGTTTTTTTTTAATCTCTTGGCTGCCAATTAATGGTCATCAAAATTTGTGGAGTTGTTGAAATAAAATTGTTGAGTTGGAATTAGAAAAAAGGGCTCATTCATTTAAAGAATGAAGCAAGATTATTTAGTAACATTGAGTTGATATAGATTAGTAGAAATTGTTATTTTTCAGAAAATCTGATCATCAAAACAGTATATAAATACGCTCTACATAAAAACTGGTCATCAGAATATACTCAGCAATAACTAATATCACATAAAATTAAACAAGACTAAAAGGAAGGAAGAAAATAAGGAAGACTTTTTGAATAAGCTAACTGGAGTTCTATGGCGCATTCAGAAAGTATTCAGATCTATTTCACTTTGTCAATTTAGTTGTACTACAGCCTGATTCCACAGTTGTTGAAATTTGTTTTTTCTCATTAATCTGTGTCACCATAATGACACAGTGAAAACAGAATTTTAGAAATGTCTGTACATTTATTAAAAGGAAAAAACTGAACTATCACATTGGCATAAGTATTCAGACTCTTAACTCAGTACTTTGTTGAATTTTGATCACCAGCTGGCAGGTAGAAAGAAAAGATTTCCTACTGTGTTCCTTATGCTGAGAGAATCCAAGAATTTGAGTTAATTTGTCCATGGAGCTCTAATGGAACACGTCTCAACTGATCATAGACTGAGTCGAAAACTGGCAAGCAAGCCAGGAAGTGAGGCATGGTTTCAAGTTGATTGACTCAGTCTACATGATCAGGGCAGAGTTAACCCATTCTTGGATTCTCTGCTTCAGAACAATGGAGAATTATGGAGGCCACTGTGCTTTTAGAAACAATCAGTACAGCAGAAATTTTATTGTAGCCTTCCCCAGATCTGTGCCTTGCAATAATCCTGTCTCTGACCTCTGCAGGCAGTTCCTTTGACTTCATGGCTTTTGCTCTGCTACAGTATGCATTGTCAGCTGTGAGGCTTTCTATAGAGGTGTGTGCTTTTTCAAATCATGTCCCATTTAATATACCACAGGTGGACTTCAATCAATGTGTAGAAACATGTCAGAAACTATCAAGAGAAATGGGAGGCACATGAGCTAAATTTCAAGTGTATAATTTAGGTTTTGCAAAGGGTCTGACTACTTATGCCAATGTGATATTTCAGTTATTTCTTTTTAATAAATTTATAGATATTTCTAAAATTCTGTTTTCATTTTGTCATTATGGGGTACTGATTAATGAGGTAGATTAATGAGAAAAAATGAATTTCAATAACTGGTTGCAATATAACAAAATTGACAAAGAGGGTCTGAATATTTTCTGAATGCGCCATATGTTTGAATATAATCGTTCTTTGAAAGACTAAACATCACCATAATGCTGCTATAGTCTTAAAGTCCATTACAATTCATTGGATCTAAAAAAGCACTGTTTTTGCAAATTTTTGTTTTACAGTGGCAGAAGGGTCTGCTATTACACTTTCACAAATTGTGACAAGGAACAATTAACTGTACCAAGGTAGAGTGAAAGTCATCAATTACACACTCAATTGCCACCTGATCCTTATGTGTACTTTTTGTCTTAAGGCTACTGCTTTCTTGTCAAGTGGCTTTTGTGCCTATCTATCTATTTCTAGTTCCATTCTCCACAGAGTTCAAAGGATTATAGTATACAATTATAACCTTAGTTGAGTTCTGCAGAATATAATCAAAAAGCCTTCTGAGGGAACATGGTATGTTTTAAAATATCTTCAGTGCCAACAAGATGTTTTTCAAACAGCTCAAAGGTACAGTATAACAATTTAGTTTTCAGGAAGGATCTCAAAAAAAAAAAAAAAAGGAAAGGAATCTAAAAGAGCAGCCTAGAGTAGCATTACAGCAAGTTCGACAGCAAATAAATATAACAAAGAAACAGTGTCTCTGAGAAATACATTATAGTTGAGCTGAAAAACAACCATCTTATAAGTTGCAGAATCAAAATAACAATAATGATAATGATAGTTAGCTACTGCAAGAAGTTCTCACAATGGTCACAAGTAACTGCATGTCAAACTGGCAACAATGATGAATTGGAATACCATTTGCCTGCAAGTGATACCATCTGCCTGCAAGTAGTAAGTGGCACGACCACAAAATAAACAAAGTAATATACAATAAAGAAGCTAAATGTGCGTTGGAACTTTTGAATTCAAAGAGACAAGCATCTGCCACATAACACCCCAGACTTAACAAGTGTTAAGAAAGACACAACAAGTCTGGCTAATGGACACTGCAATACCTGGGAATAGCAGAACAGAAAAGAAAGAACTGTAGAGTATCGCAAAATACAAGGCCTGTAAACAGAAGTAAAATGACTATGGAAAAAGAATTCAAAGGTAGCACCAATAGTGAAATGTGCCTTGGGTGCAATTTCAAAACATCTGGAAGACCACTTGAACACTATTGACACTGACAAATTCACTATCAGCCAAAGGCAGCTTTAGTTGGAGCAGCTTACATTCTGTGATGATAATTTTAACACCATCAAAGAATAACATCTGCCAATACGAGGCCTTTGGGAAGGACTCGAAAGGTGGACAAAAATAAAGAATCAAGTCTTAAAATGGTTGACTATGCAACCAACCATAATAATTGCAGTGAACTAATGATACAGTCTGTTTCAGTTTGCATCTAGTTGGGATAACATGAAACAGTATAGAACATTCTAGAGAAGGAAGAAACATTAAGATCTCAAGTCTTATCTAATTGTTCTTGGTTTTTCATTTGTGACAGTGACATATCAGTTTGACTAATGTGAGTTAATAGAAAACAATTGCTACATTAGAATATCTTTTATTTTTATATTAGTACAGAAAATGAAAATATAAAAAACCAAGAAGAACAAAGGGTAAATATATAAAATGCAAATAAGCAAAATTAAAGTTATTGTGTAATTTACTGCAGGTTTGAAAGGAAATTACAGCCATCTATCTCCACAACCCCCATCTCAGACACACCAACAACAGCCAAACTTCCTACAACTGACCCCATCTCATTGGGTTCACAATCTCTGGTAAACACAGAAAAGGAAATGCTAGATTTATTTCACAGACAAAAGCCAGAAAAAGCACCAGGCCAGACAAGGTAACTCCTTCTTACTTAAAACCAACTGGTGGTGCTGACCAACTGGCCCCCATCTTCACCTGAATCTTCAATAAATCACTAGAGATGTGCTATATTCCTTCTTGCTTCAAATGCTCTACTATCATCCCAGTGCCAAAGAAGCCCTCCATCAAGGAACTGAAAGACTACAAACCAGTTGCTCTAACATCTGTAGTTATGAAAACCTTTGAAAAGCTAGTGCTGTCCCACCTGAAAACCATCAGCGATCCACTGTTAGACCCTTTGTAGTTTGCATACTGAGCAAATAGATCAACAGATGATGTTGTCAACATGGCTCTGCACTACATCCTACAACATCTTGAATCTCCAAAGACCTACACAAGGGTCCTCTTTGTAGACTTTAGTTC
>JANHFJ010001086.1:8516-19061 GCA_032468195.1 Cerberus rynchops | reverse complement strand
GTTGGTGCTCACCTTTAAAGCCCTTCATGACATAGATCCAGCTACTTGGGAGACCATCATATCCCACTTGACTTGGCTTGCCCCACTAGTGCTGGCAGAGGAGGCATGTTGTGGGCCCCACCAGCCTGATTATTCTGGATGGCAGAATCCAGTAGAAGGGCCTTCTCTGCCATTGTACCTGTCCTCTGTTATATCTTGTCCCCCCCAGAGTGAGGTCAGCTCCAATCCTTCTGACTTTCCATAAAAGCCTAAAAATCTGGTTCTGCCAGTTAGTTTGGGGCTCCAATAAGGAGCATCTCAATAGAAGTAGTTGGTTGATTAACAACAGATCCCATCTCTCCCACACCTGCTCCTGTCCTCCCCATCTTTAATTGGATCACAATGGTTGGCTATTGTGTAAGTTAGTTATATTTTAGTTTACATGATTATCTTTTAGGATTGTTACCTTGAGGTAAGATGGGTGGCCAATAAATTTTATAAATAAATAAATAAAATAAATATTAAAACAAATCAACAAAATATCCATAGAATAACTGCTCCTCTAAATATATAGCACTGAAAGGTAACTAAATATATAGCACTGAAAGGTGACAAGGAAGTCAGTATTATAGCTACATGATGGAGGACATCACTTGTTTGTCAAATAAATGGTCTCCTGAGATCTTTTAGAACAAGAGTGTCAAACTCATGTTGTCACGTCATTGTCACATGATGTATCACAACTTTTTTCCCCTTTGCTAAACTGGGCATGGGCGTGGCCAGCAGGTGATGCATCCAGCCCATGGGCTGTGAGTTTGACACCTCTGCTTTAGAAAATTCTCATTTTCTCATAATGATAACATTGATCCCCCCCCAAGAGTTAATTATTTATGGTTTTAAGGTATAACAGTAGCTCCCTGAATGTTTAGAAAGCAAATGGTCAAAATGCAGATTTTTCAGGACAGGTCTTACATGACTCCTGTATCTTGCACTATTTAGCTGCCACAATGCATATAAATTGCAATAATTTGGGGCTCTTTTAAGAATAGCTATTTGTAGAACACATTTCAATAGCACTAAAAGTTTTAACTGGATTGGGACCAAAGGCTGTGACCTTGCCAGCACAAACACATACATTTTTAGTATGTGTTCCAGTTAAAAGTAAAAAAAAAAAAAAGGCAAGCAATGTATAATTTTCCTAAATGATAACAGAGGAAAATGTTAATGCTAAAATTATCTAAACTCTTCACAGGAAAAAGCTTCGGATTCCCCTAAAGACAGAAAAATACATAATAGGCCAAAAACTAAAGAGATTTTCCATTTCTTATCTTTCAATTCAAATAACCCCTTGACCCTATTTAACCCTCTCCTTGGTCTTTGAAGGCATTGTTATCTTGTGAAACTGCAAATTTAGTTAATTATTGAATATACACACAGTGCTCTGTATTCTCCAAAATCATATTTTTGAATTTTTAATGCGTTATTTGAAATAAATTCAAATAAATTCAAATAAGATTATCTACCATAAATTATAAGCAGTATAGGTTGTTTTAGATTATTTATATTTTTCCTATAAAAGACATTTGCAAACTATTAATTGATTTTCTTTATTAATTTCTTTAGCTTTATTAATTAATTTTACTTTATTAATTAATTTTTATTAATTAATTTCTTTATTATTTCTCTCTTAAATATTTTCTTGCAACTGTCATCTCTCTTGCAGTCTCCTTAAATTGGTCTGCTGCATACAGAAACGATATAGGAATTAAGAATTTGCCACTAGCTCTTTTATTCACATTGGTTTCGTACTAGTAGCTGGGGAAATAGATGTAAAAGTGATGAGAATTTGGCTTACTTGGCCTTTATTATCTGATACCCACAAGAAAACACAGCTTTGATCTACTTTCTTAGAAAGATAATCCCAGTGATTATGTGGCGAAATGTTCAGCAGTAGCTATAGGGATATACATCTTTAATCTCTTGGTGTTGAATACATAAGCCAGTAAGGACTCTTGGCAAAGAGATTTAAAGAAGAACAAAATAATTAAACTGCTTTTAAGCATTGTTTCTAGAAAAATAGATCTCTAATAGCTTTATCACTGCCTATCTCACATACAGTGCAGTTTGTAATAGAAAATATTCCCTAAGGTAAACAATGATTTTTCATTGTTCAAAGTTAAATATTACCTAATAAATTATTTTCTTTTCCATCAATAATAAAATAGTATATATAATTTTCACACAGCAGAATCTAAAAAATATTTTTATTTAGCTAAATTCAACAAAGCTTCCATTAGCCACTGCTCATTAAATCCTATTTCAGATCAATAATTGCAGTTTTAAAGCTAGCGAGTGTAGGTAACAGAAATATGGACAAGCAGAAGTGGGCTGCTCCTAGTTTGGACTGCTTTGGGTGTACTGTTTGTTATAATTATGTGCAGTTCGGAGAACTGGAAAAACACCACTGGCTGGCCCTGCCCTGTCCCTCCCTTCCCACTCACTCCTCATCTCATCCATTTGCCAGTCATAGCTGCTGCTGCTATCTGTCTGTCTCCCTTGCCAGACTGATACCACAACCACACAATCTCTGCAGGTCAGCCAGCTTGCCTGCCTTCACCAATGCAGCTGCATCTGATATGGTGCTCTCCCCATGGCCCAGCTGAGCAGCTCTGATCTGCCTGGGTGAGTCTGCAAGCAGAAAGATCAGAATCCTGGCCTAACTCCTCCCATGTGGTGTGGCCAGCTTGCCTACCTTCTGCTGTGGCTACATTCCTTCTCATGGCCTCATGTTGTGCTACCTGGCTGCCTCAGGAGTGAGGGGGAATAAAGAGGACAGCCAACAGACCAAAGCATTGCTTGATTTGCTCTTTCACCTCTGCTCTTGCAAAGTGAAATGCCTTTTCTCTTGCCACACAGCACTCCCGTGTTTTTGAGACTGCAGTGGCTCCCTAAATGAGAAAGCTGGCTGCAAGACAAGGAAAGCCAGGAAGAGAAAATGCAGTGGAGGTGGGAGAGCAAAGCAAGCAAAGGAATCTTTGCCTACTGGCTGGCCTCTTTATTCCACCTTGCTCCCGAGGCAGTCATCTGGAATGGCAGCACCAGCACACATGGCTGCATTTTCTCTTCCCATGCAATCTTTGAGTAATGGTGCTGTGATGACAATGTGTGTGTGTGTGTGTGTGTGGTGTGGTGTGTGGCACAGGTGGGCCAAAGTAGTGGTAGTGAATGCTGAAGCCTTAGTGTGCAGGAGTGAAACACTCCTTTGCACTGTCCATTCCACTTTTGACACATTTGCGCCAGCTGGTGGCACCCAAGTTAGCTCTTGGTTCCTGCCAGTTCAGCTTGGAGGAGTAAGCCACAGCCAGGGTCAGTTCTAGCTTTGTTGTCCATCACAGCTAGGAATCTCAAATAAAGCCGAGAATGAATGCTTGTGTTGTAGACAATCCGGATGCTAGATAGGCAGGCCTCCCTGCAAACTTTGGCACCAGGAGTCCTGATGATGGAATGGGGTGCTTCAGGCACTTAGCTTGGCCACCAATTAGCACCAGCCACTCCCTCTGCCTTAGTGAATGGCATACAAAACTTTGGGTGGGCTTCTTGAGAGATGGAGTTTGCAGAAGGGCCAATTTAGCACCCGGGTGGCTACGAGACAAATGTTCATTCTTGGTTTTGAGATTCCTAGCTGCAATAGGCAGCAAAGCTAGGTTCCCTCTGCTGACAGCTTCAGTGACAACAGCTTGCAAAGGGCAATGTGGGTCTGCCTGCATCAAGCTAGACTAGGGAGAGTATGAGCTCCCCTCCTGCTTCTCCTATCACCCCATTTGCCAATCTGCCAGCGGGAGGTGAATGGCACTGGCAATGGCAAGCAAAAGGGCTGGACACCCCAGCTCCTCCTCAACATGTGTTCAAAGGTCATAAGTGAAAAGGAGGGCAGAAAAAAAAGCAGAGCATATGGGGCACACGAGCCTCCTAGGCTTTGCCTGTATTCACTGCCTCTAAAGCGGTGAGTTAAAAAACAAGGCAAGGGAAGAAAAGGTAATCCATCAGGGCAAGCCAAGCAGCCTGGGTGTTTCTGACTTTTTAACCCCACGATATAGGCAATGCCATGCTGCAGCAGGATGAGGCCTGTGGGAGGACTTGCGCCATTTGACCATTTTTGCTTCCCCTCCATTAAAACCGGCACCTCGGGAAACAGAAGAGTGGAAAGTCTTGAGGATCACAGACACTGTGAAGAGAATGACAAGCTTGCAGGGGAGGGGAAAAGAAGAGAGTGAAGCTGCAACAGAGGGGGAGGGGGAAAGAGGACGGGGGTGGTTGTGTGTCTTAAACCCCTTCCTGCTGGGGAAGTGGACAGCTCTGTCCTCTATCAGGCTTGCGCTTGCTTGTAAAGCAAGAAGAGGGTAGAAGGGCGACATCACTTGATTCTCATATTGGTAGCCCCGTAGGGAAAATTTAATTTTTTAAAAAAAACAACAACTCCGTGGCTCGGGCTGGGCTGCTGGGCTAGTGGCAGGACTTCTGTGCCCAGAATGGACCTGCCACGCCACCCATAAATGTGTATTTGCTGGCAGCAGATGGTGTGTACAAAATGAGAGGCTTTGCCTCCGCTAGGCAGTAAAGCTGCATCTCTCATTAGTGTTGGAGAGGCTGAGGAGAAGGTGGAGAAGGCATTGCATACCTGCCAAAAAGTCTTTCTGACAGCCTCACCTGTAGCAGAGATGAGACTATCAATTGTCTCTAGCCCCTAATTCTCCTTAAGCATTGCCAAATGAGGAACAGCAGTGGCAGACTTTCTAAGCCTGCCTAAAGTAGGGAGGGAGAGAGGGAGATATCCAATCCAACCTCTGTGTGTGTGTGTGTGTGTGTGAGAAAGAGAGAGAGAGAGAGAGAGAGAGAGAGAGATCTGATTCAATTTGTGTGTGAGAGAGTTGTTCTTTCTCTCTCTCTCTCTCTCTCTCTCAAACACACACACACACACACAAACAGAGGTTGGATCTTTCTTTCTTTCCTTCCGTCCCACCCACTAGAGACTCCTGGATTCCCTTCCCAACCCGGTCTGTAGAGTCGGCCCTACCCACCCAGTTATATGCGCAGCCAGCCAGTCATTAGGGCATAGAACCAGTTGTTTAAAAAAATGCAGCCCATCACTGTGACAAGTATTAAATGAGAAATTATAACTTTGTTGTTATAATTTTTTTATCTTGGTTTGATTTGGTTTTGAATTTTTGGTCCACTGAAATTAACATCCCAGTAATGTCTAGGAATAGATTAGGATCTGTTGCATATCAGGTTATGCAATTAAAATTCATGTATTCAACAGATTCCAAAATAACTTATTTGGACAACTGTAGCTTGTAAATATTTAAAATGTGACTGGATACATTTAACAATGCAGAAACCCCCCCAACTGCGAATATATAATAATAGCTGCCTAGAAAATTATAGGCAGCATTGTCCTTCAAAAGACATAAAAGACACGTTCCCTGTAGCCCCAGCAAATATGAGTAGAATCAAAGAATGGTAATTATAGGGAAGTAAATTTTGCCTAACATTAGACTAAACATTCAAAACAGAAGAACTATGTAACAATGAAGCTAATTGCTTTGGTAGTGTTTTCTTGGATAACAGTTAAATAGTTAATTATTGGCACTAATTATTGAAAAGTGGCATGGCTGCAGGTATAGATAGTGTAATTCCAGAACTATTAACATACAAATGTGATTCACTTATTAAATAACTATGTAAACAGTTTAACATGTGACAAGGCTGCATCTGTGCCTGACACTGGCAAAATGCTGTTATTGTTTCCCCATAGAAAAGAAAACTTAGCATGAGTGAATGCAAAAATTACAAGGGAATTAAAGGACTAGAGATGCCCAGGAAAACATTTGGTAGAATTCTGGTTGAAAAGATAAGGGAAGTGATAATGAACACATTAGGAAAACACTTGTTTTTCAATATGGCACTGAAAAGTATGTGAATGAAAGAGAAACTTTATTCTTTCTGAAGAAAGCATATGATATCATGAATAGGTTAGAATTATGAAATGTTTTGTGTGAGTATGGAGGCAATAAATGCTAAAAGGGATAGAGTGATTTATAATGGAAGTAAAGCAAACATGAGAATAAATAAAACATTAGAAAATGATTAAATATTAATTAGGGAGCAAGAATGTGTGAAATCCAAACAGCATCATCTGCATACAAATGTACACGTAAATTTGTGTTTGCAACCAAGACACCTGTAACATTATAATAACTTTTTGTTCTAGAAGCATATGTAACTTTAGTAATTTATCAAGAAATGTTTTTTTTTTCTAAACCCAATTGCAAGTACAGGTAGTCTTTGATTTACAACAGTTCATTTAGTGACCATTCAAAGTTACAATGGCACTGAGGAAAATGACTTATGACTGTTTTTCACATTTACAACCATTACAGCATCCCAATGGTCACATGATCAAAACTTGGCAACTGACTCATATTTATCACGGCTGCAGTGTCCAGCAATCATGTGATCACCTTTTGTAAGCTTCTGACAAGCAACCTACCAACTTAACAACTGTAGCAATTCACTTAAGACTTGTGGCTAGAAAGGTCATAAAATGGGGCAAAACTGACTTAACACTCTCACTGCAGAAATTTTGGGCTCAATTGAAGTCATAAATTGAGGACTACCTGTAGTTATTTATTTAATGGGACAAGTGTTGGAAACACAATGGTCTGTTCTTAATGTTTCAGAACACATTTTAATAAAATGCCAGTAGCATATTAAGAGTGCCATTTCTCTTAATTTCTATAATCCTCCTTTGTATGTTGGGTCATTGATCTTCCCTAGTAATACAAAAAGCTACAGTAAATCATTATTCATCATGCTGGATTCAACTAATCAATTCTGGTACCACCTTTGCAGTTATGAGACAGTTCCACTTTGAAAATCATGTTTTATTTTATGGTAATCAAAATAATGGCTACAAAAATCCTAAATCTTATCTTTTAATGTTCAAAGGACTGGAAGAAAAGACTTATCTCTATTGTTAAAAAAGTATTAGTAATTTTATTTTTACAGTGCATTGAATATGTAACTTCCATTATGGATATATAACTTCCACACCATCTAGTCAGAGCTGAAGAAGCTTCTTGGATGAGAAGTGAAATGTCTTCAAAGAAAAGGGGCTTTGGTCTTACCTGATATGCTCCTTCTTGTTATGTAGAGAGGTAATCCATGGATGGATGTTACTCTTTGCTTTCTATCTCTTGACTGAGTGGAAGAAGTTTAAAAGGGACAGGCTCTGCCTCCTCTCCCCAGCTTCTACAAATAACTTGCACTGTTCAGACACTTCTCTCACTTCTGCAACTCAAAACTAGAACGAGGACTGGCCATAACATCAGGATGGGGATGGATTACCTCTCCACACAATGAGAAGGAGAGTATCAGATAAGATAAATGCCCCTTTTCCCTTGAGTGTGGAGAGTTAATCCATGGATAGGACATACCATGCTGGATGTATTTAAGGGCGGGAGACGGCCTGGTCCTGCATTCCTCAGTCGAAAGTACTCTCTGCAGCACTTGTCTGCCAAAGGCTGCCTCCACCAAGGCAAAAGCATCTATCCAATCATGTCAAATGAAAGGCAAAGGTGAAGACCAGGTAGCCACTCTACAGACCTCCTCTATGGAGGCCTGGGTAGCCCATGTAGCTGAGGTGGCTGCGCTCCTGGTGGAATGAGCTGTGATTCGCTCAGGCACTGGGAGGTTCTGACTCTGGTATGCTGTGGATATGCAAGCCCTGAGCCACCTGCCCACTGTGGTGGATGACACCTTCTGCCCCAAGGATCTTGGCTGGAATGAGACAAACAATGCTTCCATTCATCTGAAAGCTGATATTCTTTCAATGTAGATTCAAAGTGCTCTTCTGACATCCAAGGTATGCCAATGATGTTCCAGCAGATGCAATGGATGACAGGGGAGTCCCAATGCTGCAGTCTGTGGGTGATGAAATGGCTGCTACTTGGCAATGAAGGGTGTTAGGTGTGAGACTCTTGTCTGAACCATCCTGGAGGAAGTCCAAGCACTGAGCCAGGGTGACCCGGATGGGGTCCCAGTGGTGCCTCTTGCACTAAGTGCAGAACATCCTCCATGTTGGCTCATAAATTTCTGTTAGTGGATGGTCTATGTGAGGCCTGGATGGTTGCTATGACCCTGGGGGACATTTGAGCTCTACTTAGGATGAGCATCTCAACCTCCATGTGGCTAGTTGTAACCACTGCGGGTCTGAGTGCATCACTGCTCCCTGACTGAGGGACTTCTTGAAGTGTGGTATCTGCCACGGGCAAGACACTGAGAGGTCAACAAACTAAGGCCTCCTTGGCCAGTGCAGGGCTATGAGGAGAAGCTCTGCCTTCTCCATCCTCATCTTTCTGATTAATTTTGGTAGTAGAGGCAGAGTGGAAAATGCCATTGCCACTGGTTTTTCACCCATCCACAAGATCACTTTCCTTCCTGGGCCCCTTTCTTGCCCCCCCCACCAGCAAGGTCCACCTCGGCTGTGTGGCATGGCGACAAGTGGGGTGGAGGCAGGTGGGGTGAACTGGGGGGGCAGCGGCCTGGCTATCGGCCGTATTTTGGCCCCCCTCCTTGGCCCCCATCTTGGCCCCCCCATCGGCAAGGTTCACCTTGGCTGCGCGGCATGGCGGCGAGCGGGGCGGAGGCAGGTGGAGTGAACTGGGGGGGCCGACGGCCTGACTGTCGGCCGTGTTTTGGATCTCCTCCTTGGCCCCCGCAATGGGGGCGTCGTTTTCAGCCGGGCTCTCAGCCAGTTTGTCTGTGCGAGCATTTGGGCGGTCGATGGAAGGCGAATGGAGTGAACTGGGGCGGGCAGTGGCCAGGCTATCGGCCATGGTTGGGAACCACCCCCCCCCCCCGAGACATGTAGTTTGTGGTATGAAGAACAGACTACAGTCGCATACTGTGTAAGAACTACAACAGTCATTATGTAGGATAGATAGTGAGAAGACTAGCAGAGCAACCAGCAGTCAGAAGACATGATGAAAATGCCTTAATTTCACAACACAATGACAGACTTAACTATAGTTTCAACTGGGAAACTGTCACCATCCTAGACCAAGCCAAGTCCAAACAAGCTAGAGAATTCCTGGAAGGCTGGCACTCGGGCAAATTGATCATCAACAGGCACATAGAGTTAAACAATATCTACATACCATTCAAAAGACACAATCAAAAAGCCAGAAAGGAAACAAAAAGACCAAGGCACCTCCTCACCAACAGTCAACACCTAGATGAGCAGAGATTAACTCCAAGATCAACATTAGATCAAGAAGTAAACAGTATCCTAATCAAGGAACCACCAATTCAGATGAATAGACCTGTTAGGAATGTAATCTAACAGTTGGGCTGACAATATATAAACCAGGACCACTAACAAGACCAATAGTAAACAAGTGCCCAATTAAGGAACCACCAACACTACTCCCACCAATACTGACAGGACAAGCCACTAGTATATAAAACAAGAGCAAATCATACTCCCTACTAGCATTGATGATGTTATCTAGTTTGGGTGACGAGACATCTGCAAGGAAACAACCAAGCTCAGAGAGCACCAAGGACCCCATAATTAAATTTGTTTAATTCGTTGATTCAGCAGGAAGACAATTCCCCCCATCATGTGTTGTACCAATACAACATGCAGGTTGGTACAACACATTACCGGTAGTTTGGTTGATAACCCAGGTTGTGTGAAATCAGGGCAGTATGGCTAGTTTATATTTCAGTGTATTAAGTAAGTTTAGTAAACCCTGATTCAAATAACAAAACCAAAAAACGGGTGAAGAACAGGCCATTTTTTTTTGCGAAAACAAGCCGCACGGAGTGTTCCGGAGGCCTGCAAAATGTCTTTGGGGACTGGGGAGAGGGAAAACAAGATGCGCGTAAGGCAAAAAAAATTCTTTCTTTTCCTCTTCCATAATCTAGGTGTGTCTTATACTCTGGTGCATCTTATACTCTGAAATTATAATATAATTATATAGTATAGTATAGTAATAATATAATGTCATGTAATATAATATATATAACTTTAAGATGAGTGGACTTCAGCCAATAGAATTTCCCAGCCAAATGTTAAAGTCCATTCATTTTAAAATTACCAGGTCTAAAACATACCACTTTAATCAGTCAGGATTCAGAGATAAAGTTTTGCATCAGGATTAACGCACTGGTTGCGATGCATGGATTCAGAGCTAAAATAAGCTCTGTGTTTGCAGTTCATTGTTGTTTTTGACACTAACAGCGTTTAGCTAAATGTAGGCTTTCCAGAACTATGCAACTGAATAAAAAAAAAAGATTCATCATAAATAAATGAATGCATGTAGCACTTACTGACATAATTTTAAAGGAAGGGGCATTTTGGAGATCATGTGATAGTTTTCCCCCCCATTCTATTTTTTCACCTCCTATAAAAAGTTCTGTTTTTGATAGCCATGATATACATTAATTTGTTCGCTTGTTTGTTTGTTTATTTACTTATTTATACTTCATGTTTCTAAACCA
>JANHFJ010001085.1:195691-205830 GCA_032468195.1 Cerberus rynchops | reverse complement strand
TGGCCTTGCACTCCTGCAGGTCTTCCTTCCGCTCGGAAAGCCTATATTTGTAGTCCTCAGTGAGGTACTTCTGTTGAACCTCCTTCTGGGTCAGATCCAATTGAACAGAGCCCACTGTTTTGCCAACTGATGGCTGCTTAGCTCCAACAACTGCTTCCTGTTGGGGCCTTAAGGAGCCCAGATGGGGAGTGGTTGTGAGGGGAAGGGTGAGGAGAGGCCAGCAAGATGTCCCTCAACATGATTGACATTGAGTTGGCCATACCCAACCAGTCACAAGACCACCTAGCTATAGCCACCAGCCAGTCATTAGCACATCATATTAGTGGTCCATGGGATTTAAAATTATGAATTTAGTGGTCCCTGAGGTCCAAATGGTTGGGGACCCTTGGTCTAACCCACATTTTCCTAACAAGGTGGATCTGATTTTCTATACTTGTCTTATCTATTGTCTTGTTTTAGTGCTAATAATATGAACATTGTGTAAAATAATGTATGACTTATTTAGCATATTAAAATGAAATTTGCATGTTGTCATATTAGCATATTATACAATATTAATATGTTAATATTAGCCTATTATACAAATGACATTTGCCCAATCTGCTCAAACTCTGAATCACATTGGACTCTGAATTAGATTAAGCTAATTTATAACAATAGATGCATAACAAAAGCTTACCTTGAAAATACTTTTATGTTTGCTAGTGTATTACAGAAGCTCAAACGAAGGAATGGAGGAAGAAGCAAAATTAATAATCTAAAATTAAGCACACTTATTATGCACACATTCGCAATCTGATATCTATATCAAAGTTGCTTGCCGACTGAATGTTTTCATGCCTCTGGATAAGAGCTAACCAATTAATTCTCCAGCCAGATAAAGCTGAAATATTCTCTCTGAGGGCTGAAGTGGTGTTCTTTCTGTTCAAGAAGTGACTATGTTGTTCCTAAAGAATCATAAACAAGGTTTAGGAATATTTGTGGTTCCAAAGTTGCCACTAGAGGCTAAAGTGGCTTTTACCATTCAGAATGATAAGCTAAGAGTAACACAGCTATAATGCTTTACCTGGGAAGGATTAACAGGTATTCACATATTGGTTCTGCCCTACTGGGTCTATTGCAAATGGGATGACTTTTCACAATATTTCAGAAATATTTTTTTTGTGATTTTATGTACATAAATGCATTTAAAGAAAAATATATAGTGAAGTGAGTGTGGAAAAGAAAAAAGAATAAGAAAAAAGATAGAAAAGAAGGTAGACAAAATTAAAAGAAAATAAAACCCATAAAGCATATATAAAATAATGGCTCCCAGTTTGAGTTATTAATAAAAGTAATAAAGGAGAGTACAAATAAAGAAACAAAATAAATATCCTTCTTGGCAATTATGCATAAAATTCTAATCAAGTCTAGTCACTCTAATTTTATCTTAATTCCCTTCTTTCTATAACCAATTCTTTCTATTCATCAAATCATAGATACGGTAATAAAATCATTTCTTTCCCACACAAAAAGTCCACCAGGTATTTCCAGTCCTTGATGAATATCAATAACAGCCTTTCTCCAATCAAGAAAGCCAGTGTGTACATCTAGGATTTCATCAACTATTTCACCAATTTCACCAATTATTCCTCCATTGTAGATAATGCTGTGTCTTTCCATCTTTGTGCACGAAATAATCTCGTTGCTCTAATCATATCCTGAAATAATCTTATGTGGCTTTTTTCTAACAGTTTAGAAAAAATTTATCAATCCTAAAAGGAAAAGGGCTGGCTTCAATTGAATATTAATCTTAAAAATCTTCTGTTTCAACATTAGAATTAGAATCAATTTTAAATATTTTTTTACGTGTTCACCAAGCATGATAAAATATCCCTTCATGTTGTTCACATTTCCAACATATGTTTGAAATACATTGTCTAGATAATTCCTCTGGATTCCTCCAATGATACATCATAGGTTTCAATCCTTTTAACCACCTGTATAATGGTCCCATCTGTATGTTGTAATCTAAAATTGTAACCCATTTCATCATTCATGTTGTGTTTCAGATGGATAGAAAAGTTTATACATTTTAACAGTTATATGTGCATCATTGATGTGTGCAATTGTATTTCAAATTTTTATCCATTTTAGTCTTTCTGATAATTATAATTGAGTAAACTATTAACTACATCTTTCTGCCATTAATCGGCCTTTTGATGTAGTTTTTTTTTAAATTCTCCTTGGTGATTTCCCAATAATTCCTGGTATTGTAACCATTTGTCTTTATCCGTTGTTTCTCTTCTATAAAATGTTTAGATACACAAAGATATTTTCACAAAGGCCAGAAATCTCAGGTTGTTCAGAACTAGGCAGCTAATTGCTACATGAAATTGACTGTTTAAAATCAACATTATGCCAGTGACTTTGTATTTCTATTTTTGTACCTAATTCAGACTTCTGGCATTAATCAAGCCATAAGTAAACTAAAACTAAGTTAGTCCAATAGAGTATTTTTCCCTTGTATTTATTCATTGTAATCTCTTCATCTGAAATTCTGACTGTAGGGAATTCTACAGGCAGAGAGCTCACAGAGAAAAGAAAAGCTTTTTTTGACAGTAAAAGTACTACATATTTATAATGCCCTCCCCAGAGGGGCACGATGGCTTTTTCAGCACCAAGAAGACTTTTTATTTTCTCAGCATTTAAAAATTAATTTTGGTCTTCTAAAATGTAAGGTTCTTTAATTGTTAGTTTATTGTCACAGTTTTACACTGAATTTATTGCAATTATTTTTCCTATTGCTAACTTTATCTTGTCCATTATGCTGTTGTTTATTGTTGCTTTTATAAGTGTTATTTTTATATATTTGTGTTGTTATCGCTAGTTAGTAACACATACTTAAAAAATAATTTATTGCAACATACAACAAATTCCAAGGGATTCCCATGGGATAGTAAAAATCTCAATAAAGAAAACTTCATTTGCTTATTGTCCAAGACCAATTATTCACTCAATGGTCGCATAAAAGAATAGTAGTAACATCTTAATCATTTTCTGATAATTGCCATTATGATGTATGTTCTCTATTGAACATGCAAGGGGTGATTCAGCAGTATATGCAGTGGTGGGATTCAAATGATTTAAAAACTGATTCTCTGCCCTAATGATCAGCTGAACCAGCAGTTTTCTGAACTGCTTAGAAAGTTAAAAACTGGTTCTAGTAAATAGGTGTGAAATGGTTGAATCCCACCTCTGAGTATATGTGATATAAATTCACCTTCCATATCAGAATATACACAGGTGTGAATTTCATAAGGGAGGCTTATGTCAGTCCTAATGGACAATGCATTACTTCAAGCTAGGGCATAAAAATCTTCTGTATGGAATATATGAAATATACATATAAAAAACAAAACAAAAAATGTAGCAGTAGTCCAGGAAGATACATGGAAAACTATGCTGCCCAAAGCCATGGCAGTAACATTTGCATTTTGTACCATATATGTCTTTGTATGTGATGAATAAAATTTGATTTGATTTGATTTGACATTTTACAGAATGAGCAGGAGGATCCCCAAATACATGGCCTTGGTTTTTATTTTATTTTTTAAAACAAACCCAATATTTAACATTTATTTTTCAAAAAAATAGCATGACCTGGAAGTTTGGGGACTCTTTTAGAAAAGCAAATGTTCTCATTATTTTTCCCAAAGGTGCTTTTCCAAGAGGCAACTGGCCTTTTTTTTTTTTTTTTATAAGATGTTTCATTTCTTATCCAAGAAGCTTCTTCAGCTCTAATTATTATTTCAGCTCTAATTATTATTTCAGCTCTAATTATTATTTCAGCTCTAATTATTATTTAATTAGACTTGTCCGAAACAAGTCACGGACAACAAGTACAGGTAGTTCTCGACTTACAGTTCTTTATTTAGGGACCGCTCAAAATGACAATAGCACTGAAAAAAGTGTCTTATGAATGTTTTTCACACTTTACAACTCTTTCAGCATCCCCCTGGTTGCATGATCAAAATTCAGATGCTTGGCAACTAATTCCTGTTTATGAAGGTTGCAGTGTCCTGAGGTCATGTGATCCTCTTTTGCGAATTTCTGACAAGCAATATCAATGGAGAAGCCAGATTCATTTAACAACAATTGCAGTGATTTGCAGCAGTGTGGCAAGAAAGGTTGTAGAATGGGGCAAAAGCCATTTAACAAGTGTTTTGCTTAGTTACTGTAACTTGGTGCTGAGTTGCTCAATTTTTACAGGACTACCTGTAAAAAGTAGGAACAGAGATAGACACACAATGGTACTTTTCTTAACCCCAGGGATCTTTTTGTCCCTCACTATTTCAAATGTCAGTGTCGGCTACACAAAAAGGCAAGGACAGCACTCTGCTGCCACACATCGTCAGGTCTGTCCATTATATCATGGAGATACTTCAGTTATTGTGCCTACAGTTGCTTCTGACTTTTTTTTTATTAAACCAATTGATATAGCTGCCCAACTCACATGTAGATGATTCTGGTTGGCTTACAACATTTAAAATCCACCATATAAAAAACCCACAATTCCCACCTCCTCCATCCCCATGACAGCAACAACATAATAAAATCAATTACTTGATCAGCTCCATCTCCATTCATGATCCTCAGGCCTGATGGCAAAACCATGTTTTTAGGGTAAGACTATACTTCAGGAGGAAGAGAAGGGGCCATACTGAGAATGTTCTTTTTCATGGTCCCCCAAAGTATAGAACATCCTTAACTGTTATGGCCCGTAACATGCCCTGATCTGTCTTTTCCTTATATTTTTCATACTGATCATCATCATTTGGGAGTTAATGGTAGCATAGTGGATAAGAATTTGTCTTTTCAAGATGGATTTCAATTCTTTGAGATAGGACAGGTTAGGAAACAGACAACACAAGAGTTTGTGAAACGATATTGTGCTGTTTCAGGGTATGATAATAGAATTTTAAAAGCTTATCAGAGCTTCTCTCTATCCATTCTTATATGAAGTGGAATCAAAGTGGAGTAGTTTTGAATTTGTACTTAATGCTTTCTGCTTCCCCTGTATTGAGTAACCCTTAATGGTTCTCCTATTCCGAAGTCATTTGTACATTCATTTACTCCAGGGAAAAATACAGTCTGCATGAAAGAGATTCTGATAGGGTATTAGTCTCACCATCTCCTCTTCTTTAAATTTCAGTAGACATATAGGACATTTCAGCCCTTTATTTGCTTAGGATGTAGTAAGCTGCACTCTAGGAAGGCTTTAGCAGGCAATGGGGCAAGCATGTAATCCCAATCATTACTCTCCAAGGAGCCCATTTAATCTTAAAGCCATTGAACAGAGACTCTGGCAATTCAAGAGGGCCTGAGCCAAGGCATGTGATTATACTCCTCAAGATTTATAATAAGGACACTATTACAGATAAAGGGGTACTGGTCCAACATGGACCATGTTATCTAATTTTGAAGCAATATACATTCCCACATACAGCTAGAGATCTTGGTAGGTCTATTTAATCCAATTTATCACCATAGAAGAGTCCATTGTCAAATTGTCTTTGAACTCCAGAGCAGAATCAGTTTAACAATTCTGTTCCACACAGGTTGTTTATGAATGCCAAATGCTGTCCTCTTTGACCTCGTTCAAATTGTTTTTGCATTCAGAATTTCAGGGAAGTAATTCACCTGGAAAGAAGCATCTTCTATTTCTGACAATAAAGAAGAATGGATTATTTAACATAAGGATGCTTTAACACAAATATGGGCAATTAATTTTCCCACGGGGCCACATGAGAAACTGGGGTTATTTTGAGGCCTAAATCAAATGGACCAACACATTAATGTGAAGGTGCAATGGCATGCACACATACAAAATGTATGTAAATCGATTAAAAAATGCAGTTGCCTTCAAAATAAAGGCAGTGCAGTTGTATTTTACGCATGGCATATACTTAATTACATTTAAAAATTTTTTTTGATTGATCTCATGTGAGTCAGTCAGGGACAGTCAAAGGGATGAACGTGGCCCATTGGTAGTAAAATGCCCAGGTCTGCTCTAGCATGATCATCCCCTTTCATTTAATGGCAATAGGTGCCATCCTGATTTTCTCCTACTTTGCTTCCATAAATGACACCCAAATTTACTGTATCTCATGCTGCAGCCACCTCTGGAGCTTAATCCAATTGATAAATAATAAACAAAAATGAATTCAGGCAGCCTCAATTAATATGTAGTGGTGTATGCCGAGTTGCATAAATCAATTCTGTTCTTTTCTGCATCTTGGTAACCCATTGGTTCATGTTTGTTCATTTATTTGTTGTGTTCTCCAAGAGAGAACAATTAATTTTTAATCAGCCTGTTATTAACTTCCAGCACGGAGCACTCTTTAAAAACTTCATTCGCAGTCATATGGATCAGCAATTATTAAACACACAGTAAGCCAGGAAGATAAACTTCTTGTTACTTTTTTAGTCTTAAAACAAATCTGTCTTTTCGTTCAAAGCAAGAGCAAAGATTCCTGGGCACTGTTCAGAAGACTTAAAGTAATAAAGGGATAAAAAAAAAGACATTGAGGACACAGAAGTGAGGTTTGGCATTTTTGAAGGGAAGGTAAGAAATATCCTTTATAGTCTGTCAAGGTGGCAGCTTCTCAAGTTGATAGGCAAGAAAGTGAAAGTGAATAATGTCTTGAGGGAGGTAAAGACTCTCAATGGGAAATTTCCCTGAGCTTGATAGATGTTGCTTAGGGCCTGTGCAAGTCACTGAATTAAGCAGAACATACTGTGCGATAAATTTGAGAGGCACAAGATCATAGTCCTTCATCCCAAATTGCTAAGCTCAGAATCCCTCATGGCTGAACTTTGGGATTTCCATTTGGATGCTCTTGAGCGTGTGCAGTGTGCCTTGTTTGTATGGTGCTGAATAATCACAAAATACGCAAGGAAGGGCTGGCTTTTGCAAACCTCAAATCAATATGACAGGCTGAAGATAACCTCAGATACAGTTCCAATTAAGCATCAGCACGGAGGTAAAGAAGCAAGCACCATCTCCTTTCTGCAGTTGATTCTTCCTTTTGTGCCCCATGTTATCTGGGGAAAATGATTTCATGTTCTTAAGCAAAATTGCCCCAATGTGCAGCTTCTTCTGCTTAAAATGGGAAGTTGCTTCTGCCAGATTACTTTGCTCAGCTAGTGCAAGAATATAATTTCCAAGGATGGTGGATACGTTTTATAAATTCAAGGACTATTTACTGAAAACAGAGTTATTAAACTTTGATAACAAATTTGGTGTAGCCTTTCTATTACATGCAGATGGATGTTATATCTGTAAGCCGATTGAAAGCAAAATGTTTCCCACTCACCCCCTTTTGTTATATGACTGCCACTCCTGGAATGGATGATGCCCATCCATCCTCTGAAGGCTCTTGCTTTATGAGCTTCTCACTCATGTATGTCCTTTCCATTCTTCAAAGAAACTGAACAAAAAAGTTAGAGGCAGCATGATACTGCATTTGGCAAAGGAGAAGATTCCTAGGATCTATCTCTGTTCCACTGTAGGATCTGGAACATATTTTCTTCATCCACTCATGGATCCTCAACAAATGATAGCAGCAATGTCAAATCATACAGCCTCAGTCCATCTCCTGGAATCACAGGTTAATGTCAGTCTGCCAAGTAGATCAGACAGGAATCATAACCAGGTGAGCTAATTCTACTTCACTGAAAGACAAATTAACAAAATCTTGCAAGTCTGAAAGTGCAGTTCTCATACCCTCTCTTTTTACTTCCTAATAAGTTAGACTGGATCCTTTCCAAGTTCTTCTTCTCTTCCCATTATTCAGCTATGGGCTGCTCTCCCTTATATCTGATCATTCCCTAGGCAGCATCTTTTCCCCTTGTTTTGCAAGGTTATTCTCACATACCATTACACTGCATAGTTTGCCTTTGATTTTTTTTTCTGGTTAGATCGGCATACCTCCAAACAAAGTGATGAATTGCATCTTCGTCCCATTGTCTAGTTTCTAAAAATGCTTCTAGTGTTTTATGTGAACCCCAAAGACATTCTTGCAAATTAAAAATATGATGTCCAGCCTTTTATTTCCATGTTGACTTTCCATTTAAGGTTTTCCTTCTATAGTCTTAGGAATTCGAAGCAGGTAGGTCAGAAAGAAATCTGTAATGTGGGCATCCACAGGGAATTTCATGTATAAAGGATGTTGATTACTTGCTCTATTTTATTCCCATTATGATGTCATGACACAACCAAGGCAAATTATATCATTTCTGTGATGATATTGTGACAGCTTTGTGGCTTCTATTAGATCCCTGTGTCTATGGACACTCATTCTGATATTGAAATTGGTACTGAGACAGCAGTTAATAAATGTTTCAATCCTTTCCATGTTTTCTTTCTAATGATAGTCACATGTGGCTACAGAAGCTTAATTCTTGTATATGCATACATGGCCAGATATCATTTTAGGGTATTGATAGCACTCATCCTTCCATTTTAGACAATCAAAAAATAATTACAGCTCAAAGGACCGCCTCATTTACCAAAACTAACAAAAATGGTTTCTGAGCCAAGCTTAGTTGCCTCTTGGCATCTGGAGAACAATATACTTGGAGAAGAATGTTCCCCAGTTAGTAAAACCAAGCATGCCGTAAATAGTATAGTATAATCAAAAGTATGGCAATAGGCAAGAGGGGGCATGAATGCCAAGTCAGAAGAAGGATTAACATGAAGTGTAAAGTCTGAGTTGCCTGATATCCTGTTACACCTCCTACCTATTGTGTGGTGTCCTAACATTGCTATTATTCAGTATCATGCTGGGGCTGGTGTATTTTCTATTGAATGTGGCATTCTAACAAACATGTATATTAAGATTGATTTGTTGCTCAGTTGCTTCTGAATGCAAGCAAAGGAGAACATGGAAGATTATTTGGTAAGTGTTCTCCTTGGCATCTGTTTTGCACATTCTCTCCATCTTTCTTCTACCTATTTCTTTCACTTTCTTGCTTGCTTCATCTTTCTTTTTTACTCCTCCTCCTCCTCTTGCTTGTTACTTTGTTTTCTCTATTTGCTTGCTTTCCTTCTCTGCCTCTGAGTTGCTGGAGGTTTAGTTTTCTGCATATTTGCTCGCTATCACTCTGCTTACTTGTCCTTGAAGACTTCTTGCTGATGTCCACTATTTTTACCTGTAAGAAGTATTCTTTGCCAAGTTTATTCTGTTATTATTATCTCAAGATTTACTCATGATGCTTTATTTCAAACATTGTACTCTAATAAATTTTGTTTAAAAACCAACCAAGAGGACAATAACAACTAACCTGACTTGACCATAGTTATGTGAAGAAACATGAAATTACGGTAGACTGTACAATTTTACTATGAAGATGGAGGGTCACAAGATTGATTGGTCTTCAGTTTTAAAAAAGGTTCTTCTGGATAAAATGTATAAGAAACATAAGTAGTGGAACCCAGGAGAATTGGAGTACTTCACTGAGAGATAGATTTTAGTATGGGGGTCAAACAAGGTCAGGCTTAGCTGGAGGAGATTTAGCTGATTACTTGAACTGGAATGAGGAAAATGGAACGTTAGTGGCAAAAGTGTAAAACAGAGTGTTAGGTATGGCACAGTTATAATATAAATCAGTTTTCTGAAATAGGTTTAGAAAATGCCTTATTGCTAAATTGTTTGCAAATAAATAAATACATTTCAAATAAATAAATAAACACAAGAAAATAAAACCTACAGACTTTGAAAAGTTAATCAAGTCTCAATAGGAAATTGCCTTTAGTGGATGTAATGAATTCCAAAGCAATAAGCATAGGATTAATGTGCAAAATATTAAAACTATAAATTGCCAAAAAAATATTACCAATTTATTTTGATCACTGCATTCCAAATTTGGAGGCTTTGACAACTTTGAAATCTATAACAATAGATTTTGCTTAATTCTGTTCTGGCTTTCATAGATTTTTTTTTCTACTCTAAGATAAAAAAAATTGCCAGCTCCACTGAATCTCTAATAATACTTTCTTTCTCAACTATATTTGTCTTTTTTTTTCTTTCACTCAGTTTAGAATATTCTTGTCTGTCAGATGAGATTGACAAGCATTTGAGATGGGGGGAGGTTTT
>JANHFJ010001085.1:109786-122952 GCA_032468195.1 Cerberus rynchops | reverse complement strand
CATTGTTTCATATGTACAATATTGGAAAATATTTATTTCTGAAATTCAGGATACGGTAGAAATTATGCAGAGAGTACCAATGGGAGAAGGCTCAGAAAATTTGTTCTCATGATAGGAAATCATGTTTGAACACTAGTGAAAAAGAATGGAATTTTATCACTCTTTAAACAGTATTGAATTCAACAAGGCTTCAGCTAAGTATCACTTATAACATGGATTTAGGTAAAATCCTTTTTTATAAACTAGGTTTAAATTTAGATTTAGATTTAAAAATCTAGTGCTTATAAGAATCCAGTGCATTCCAGAGAATTCAACAACTTCAAACTGTATTAATCTGTTGTTATAGGTTGTGAGGTTATTTATTGTGGCATAAACTTTAATGATCTTGAATCCCATGCCATTTTCAATTTCTTGAAGTTTTTTTATGCCACTAATAATGAACAGGAAAAATGTCACTAACAATGAACAGGAAAAAATGCCAGACTTCTAGTCCTTTGCTCAACACTGAACAGATAAATGGTAAATAAGACCACAGTTTTATACCTGGATCTTTTGTTGTCTCTTGTAAAGACCCCGAATATATCCAAATAATGAACTACCCCCAAAGGAAGGATTCAGCCAGAGAATGAAGTTTTGAAACTTTGTAATGTTCTTCCTGAATTCTCTGGTATAAAATTTTAACTAATGACATCAAATTAGCTTTAACTTTGATACACTATTTCTTAAGAGGATTGCTAGTAAAGGGTTCAACTAATGACAAAGAAGGTTATTTTCCCAGTGTCATTTCACTGGCACAAAAGGCTATCCTTTCCATATTTATTTATTTCTTAAATTAAATTACATGCTATGGGAGAATACTTGTAATTTTGGCCTGAATGACTTTTTAGAAAATTCATTCCAGAGAAGTGGTGAAGGAAGAAACCTTAACCCTTCTTCATCCATTACTTTTCCACTTTAGATTGTTCTCTAAACATGAGATTGCTTCTCCATGTTATAGCAAAATTCAGAACATTTGCTTGCATGGAGAATGTCACCAAGATCTGTATATATGGGAAGAGGGAAACAAACTAAAATATGATAACTCAGAAAAAGATAATGACCTCCACTTTCTTCTTCATTTCTACGTTAAAAGCCTTCTTCTGAGGTGGAATTAAGCTCGGTTGTATTTTTATGAAGCAATTATTATCATATAAGCCAGGGGTAGGGAACCTTGGCTCTTGGCTCTGAGCATGGCTCAGGAATTCTGGGAGTTGAAGTCCACGAGTCATGAAAGAGCCAAGGTTCCCTACCCCTGATATAAGCATTAGAGTGGTTAGGGTTTCCTGTTTGAGCAGGGGGCTGGACTAGAAGACCTCCAAGGACCCTTCCAGCTCTATTCTGATTCTGCTTCAGCATGTACCCCAGAATTTCCAGAGTGGGTTTAGCAACCTTTCTACCCTATTAATTACCCATACAATCCCAGTGTCTCTGAAAAAAGCTAGATCCGGGAAGAATGAAGATTATAATCCAGCATACCTGCAGGTCAACCAGTTCAAAAAGGCTTATATAACATAGTGATTCTGCTATCAATGCCTTTCCTCATGTAGACTATATTGATTTTCTGGTTGATCGATTCTCAGCTTGTCAATAAGAATTACAATTTTGCCAGAGCTATGAATTCTCAGTAGCGAAGAGCAAAACCGATCTTATAATGGGACATACTTTTTTTCAGTACTGTTTCTTGCATATGACTGTGCTACATGGTACTAAGAAAATCCTGAATCTTTGGACTATGGAAGAAAATAAAATATTTCCAAAATTTCTAGCTCAGGTTATTGGTTCAAAGCAAGGTAGAGAACTGGTAAGTGTTCATTGGCTTGGAAGTCACTTAAATTTCCGTCTCTGGGTGCTTGAATTCTGAAAAAAGAAAAATTGCCATGCATTTTCTTTATTTTATAATTCGCCCTACTCAAAAGACTATAGTTGGACTAGATTTGAACATTTAAAATTTAAAGTCACTGAATGAAGCATGGTAGTCTAAAAGCGTTTGTTTTTGTAAATTGGGCAGTGGTAGAGTAGAAGTGGGTAGGGCTGAATTAGAAGATGTATGTATAATATGTTTTTGGTTTAACAAAAAGTTATGAAGATTCCAGGCTCTTTATTATGTGATCATGTTACCTAAAGGGAGGGTTTCCTGGAACTCTTGAGAGTGAAAAATAAATGCTATTTTTACAAAATGTTTTCAGTTTTTGCTCCTGCATAATCCCAACAGGAGTAATGTACTGGAATCCAAATATCTTAAGAACAACCATTAAGGGAAATCTTTGCAGACAGATCTGTTCATAGGACACTTCTACAATCATTATTCTGTATCTGAGGAGAAATCACATTTGTTATAGTCATTGTTTTGGTGATGAATCCCCACTTTAATAAAATTGAAACAGGGTCAATGAGAAACAAGAGCGATGGACGAGCCAGCTCAGAGGTATATGAAGGATTCTAGTATACAAAGTCACATATACAAACACACACATACAAAGAAGATTTTCCCTTTAAAATGAAACTAAACAAAACTGTCCACTAAAGAACAAATAGCTTCAGCAATGCTGATGTTAGCTGGAAGAGAAGGGATAATGATAGTGGAATACCCTCCTTTAGCCTGATAATACTAAAAGCAAACCTAGCTTCAATCAATCATCAATCCCTGAAAACTGAAGCATGGAAGGGCCTTTTTCCTCCTTGCATCTCATTTTGAGGATTGATTAAAATATGTTTTGATAGTCACCTAAAACAGAGTATTTAAATGTACATTAAAAAAAAAAACCTATATTGTGTAGTCTGGCTAGTTCTTCAAACCCGCCACTTACTTTGAGGGTGTGTTTAAAGTACAGCATAGCATTCTACATAAATCTAAACAAACACAACAGAAATCCAATCAGACTTTGCTGCTCAGTTTAGGAAGATCAAAGATTAGGAGGATTTTGCTTATGTTCCCTATTCAGGTAGAAGCTTGAAAGTAGAGAATGGTTATGACAAAAACCATCCCATGCCTTTTGCTGTAGGAGAGGAATCATCACTACCAAGTTGCACATGCCCCCCCTGCTCGCACTGAAAAACAGCCTTTAGCACTCATATTCTGCTTTTGGACTGGGGAGGTATAGATTTCCAGCAAATAATGTCCTCTCCTTCTTTCCAGTGTCTGTTTGGGCAGAATTTGGCTAGGAGCACTGGCCCACTTCCCATGTGATCATTGGAGGCTAAATTTGACAAGGATTAGGAGAAGTATATTGTCTATTGTGCTTTCTCTTTGAGCCCTAGCTGTGTGTACTGTATATTGGTTGCATTCTATCAGTCCTATAAAGTAGACCAGATTAAGAAATCAATTCCATCAAGACTACTTTTATTGTAATAAGTATAGTAAGAATATAGTAACATTGCCAATCTTGAGTGTTTTCCTCTCCCTTTATATCTGTGTGGAACGAGGGAGGGGCCAATCTGAGATGTATTCTCATGTTACTTTTTTGAGTCAGCTCAGATTCCTCTTATCTGACTGTTGCCTTGGTATTCTTTGTATTCTTCCCATCCTTCAAGGCCATTCCCAATGCCCTCTACCCAGACCTCTCCAGACACGTGTTCTTCTTTTCACTACACATCCACTTATATACTTCAGCCCTCCCCATCCAATACTCCCTCCTTCCCTCTCTCCCTCTCTCATACATTTGACTTCCACATTCACTCTTGCATAGCATGCTTTACTGCATTTTTGCCACTTTTCAACATTCTTTTCTGGAATGGTTGTAGCTTGTACCCACTTAACTTTCTGACTGACAGCTTTGGATTGAAATGTGGGGGAGTAGCATCTATTCTTATTATGAAGCTATATTGTGGGTGGGAATAAAGTGTTTGTTTTCTCCCTTCAAGAAAGGGGCAGCAGCAGCAGCATTCCTGTCCCACTCCCCACCCACACACAAAGCAGCTCAATATGTAGAGGATTTAGTATTTCAGGACACTTCTATCTCTGCCATTATTGTTTTTGGAGTGCTTGAGAAAGTGCAGTAAACCAAGAGTTTATTCTGAAGAAGAGATTTCTAATGCTAAAAGAAAATCGCTGAAGGGTGAAAGAGTAACTTATTATAACATGGAAGTAACGATATTTTTTCAGGAATAGGCTTCTGGTTTTCAAACAAGGTGTCTGCCCTGGTTTGTTTCTAGTGGTCTCTCTTTGAAGTATTAACCTGGTCTGACCCTGTTGGGCAGTTTTCAAGATAAGACAAGGTCAGGTGGGTGCTACTGTCTAAAAAGAAGGCACTATATTATTTCCCCTCCCTTTCAGCTTAACCTATGAGGGGTCCTTGGTCTCTCTGAGCTTGCTTGTTTTCTTGCAGATGTTTCATTACTCAAACTGGGTAACATCATCAGTGCTAGCAAGGAGTGGACTTTCTCTCAGTTTATATTCTAGTGGCTTGCCTTTCAGTACTGGTGGGGTTGGTCTTAGAAATTTTTTGGTTGGGCTGTTGGCTGTTGATTTCATTAGCAAGTACTTGATTGTTGGTCTGATGTTAACCTTAGAGTTAATCTGTGCTGATCTGGGTGCTGATTGCTGCTGGAGAAGTGCTTGTGTCTTTTGGTTCCTTTATGGACTGGGTGACAGTCTATAGATGTCGTTAGTGTCTTTGTATCTATTGATGACTGATTTGTCAGAGTGGCAGAAATTTCCTGGCATTTTGGACTTGTTTGGTCTAGGATAGTCAGATTTTGCCAGTTGAAACTATGGTGACATCTGCCTATATATTGTGAAATTAAAGAATTTTCATCATGTCTTCTGGTTGCTAGTTGTTCATGGATGTGTACTACCAGTCATCTGCCTGTTTATCCTATATAGTGGTTGTTGCAGTCCTTACATTATATGTTGTAGATGACTCTTGTGTTTTTTTTCCCCTGTGGTTGTTGAGTCTTTTTGGTCTGCTTAGGATGTTTTAAAAGGCTTTAATTGGCTTGTGTGCTATGCTGATTCCATGTGGTTGTAGTAGTATGTTGGTGGTTTCTGAGTTATTCTTAATGTATGGCAGTGTAATTCTTTTTGGGGCTTGTGTTGGTTGTTCTGTATTGAGTTGAGCAGTAAGGGACTTTCTGATAAATTTGTGTGGATATCCATTTGGTTTTGCTGGAAGATGTTGTGGAGATGCTCTATTTCTTTTTTCTGCTGTTCTGGGTTGCTGCAGTATGTTTGGACTTGTTTAAATGCAGTTTCTCATGTGGGAGGTTGAGTTTTTGGTTTGGTAGTGGAGCACCTAGTTAGTATGGATGGGTTTTCTGTAGATACATGTTTCTAGTTTGCCATTGTGGTCTCTGCTGATCAGGATGTCCAGGAAGGGAAATTGTTGTTTCCTTCTTCTCTGATAAACTGAATTCCTTTAATAATGTTATTGATAATTCTGTGGGTATTCTTTTAATTGGTTCTTTTTTATTATAGTGAAGGTGTCATTTACATATATGATCCAAACTACTCTTCTCTGCACTCTTTCTAGAATCTCAACATCTTTTTTTATATCATGGCAACCAAAACTGGATGCAATATTCCAAGTGTGGTCTTATAAAAGGCATTTATAAACTGATATTATAAAACTTTACATGATCTTGATTCTAGCGCTCTATTAATGCAGCCTAGGACTGAGTTCACTTTTTTGGCAGCTGCAGGACAGTGCTAGCTCATATTTAAGTAATTGTCCACTAGGACTCCAAGGTCCCTCTCGCAATTACTACTGTTGAGCCAGACACCACTTATTCAATAGTTGTGCATTTGGTTTTTCTTGCTTAAATGTAAAACCTTACTTTTTTTACATTGAATTTTATTTTGTTAGATAGGGCCCAAGTCTGCAATATTGGCTCTTTCATCCATCTTGGTGTCATCTGTAAATTTGATGATTTCCCCTTCTATCCCTTTGTCTAAATCATTGATGAAGATATTAAAGAATATTGGGTCTAAGAAAGAGCCTTGGGGGACCCCACTGCATACTTCCCTCCATGTAGATGCAGTTCCATTAAGGAGTACACACTGAGTGTGATTGGTCAGCCAGTTCTGAAATCATCTGGTAGTTATGCTGTCCAATCCATAATTTTTTAATTTATCAAGTAGTAGGCTGTGGTCAACTTTATCAAATGCCTTACTGAAGTCCAAGTAAATTATATTCACAGCATTTTGCTGATGCGCTAATTTTGTCACTTTGTCAAAAAACACAGTAAGATTATATATCAAAAGAATTTCATATTAAACATACTCTCCATATTCTGAAAAATCTGAGATTTCTTCATTAGTTTTGTGGCCCCTTTTATGCCACATTTTATTATTGAACTTTCATGCTAGGGATGAATTATGGGATTTATAAATCAATGCATTTGCAATGTATCAAATTATGAAAATTGGTGTACACAAGTACTCCATGTTTTAATGAGATCATTCAAAGGTCAGAAGAAAACCTATGAGCAAGATTCAAGAATGGATCCAATAATCCTTGCCTGACTCATTCAAATTAATTCATTCTGTTAACTCATTCTGTTAAATCTAGTTTTTGTTTGTGAACTCTTGTCACTTTCGAAAAGACAAAATATTGATCTTGAGCCATATTTTTCTGTGACCAAAGTTTGTTAAGGATGGTCAAGTAACATATCATAATTAATAGACAAAGGTAAAGATTCCCCTTGTACATACATGCTAGTCATTCTAGGGAGTGGTGTTCATCTCTGTTTCTAAGCCGAAGAGCCAGCACTGTCTAATGACAATTCTGTGGTCATGTGGCTGGCATGACTAAATGCCAAAGATGCATGGAATGCTGTTACCTTCCCACTAATGCGGCCCTTATTTTTCTACTTGCATTTTTACATGCTTTTGAACTGCTAGGTTGACAGAAGCTTGGGTAAGTAATGGGAGCTCACTCCATAATGCAGCGCCAGGGATTCGAATTGTCGGAACTGCCAACCTTTCTTACTGACAAGCCCAGCATCTTAGCCACTGAGCCACCATGTCCCCTTATTATAATTAAAAGTACACTTTTAATCAGGGATACCATTCAAGCCTCTGGCAGATATCAAATAAGAATTTGCATCTAAAGGTATATGAATAATTCAGCAGTAATCCAAGACAAAATTTTTCATATAATCTCAACAATAAAAAAACTTTTCTTTTTCATGCATATCACATATGTAGTATTAAATAATATGTTATTAAAACAACAAATGACACGGTCGACTTCTGTAAACTTATAGGGTCTCCTGTTATTGTTATATGTAAAAAAACCCATGTATGAACATAATTTACAAAAAACATTTTCTATAGTCCATCTGATTCAGCTAAGAATGCCAGGGATTATTTTGCTTGCCTAGTCAGAATATCTCATTTTATAAGACATTCCCTTTCATTATTTGTTTCATGCAATTTGTACCACTCAATTTCTACTGTGTTTTGCTTTTTCAGACAATGTGTACAGAGAATGCTTTGCAAATGGAACTTGGGCAGCCCGTGTGAATTATTCCCAGTGCCAAGAGATCCTCCATGAGGAGGTAAGGATTGTATGTATAGTAATCAGATAATTGTGCTGTGATGGGCTATAGAGCGGTATATAGCTAGTCCTCAACTTGCGCCAATTGACCCCAAAATTTCTATTGCCAGGTGAGTCTTGCCCCATTTCATGACATTTCGTGCCACAGTTGCTAAATTAATCGCTGCAGTTGTTAAATTAGCAACACAGTTGTTAAGTGAATCTGGCTTCCTCATTGACTTTGCTTGTCAGAAGGTGGCAAAGAACCTGCAACCATCATAAAGCATCTGAATTTTGATCACGTGACCATGAAGATGCCACAATGGTCATAAGTGTGAAAAACAGTCATAAGTCACTTTTTTCAGTGTTGTTATAACTTTCAAATGATCACTAAACAAATGGTTGTGAATTGAGGATTACTTGTATAAGTGCTATTGCTATTGCTGTTATATGAAGCAAATGGCCCAGATTTATAATTTTTTTATTAATAAAAAATATTGACAGTCCAGCTATGCACATTTCAAAAGTTCTTTGGAAAAAATTTCTTTACACCTCATGCCAGCACAACAATTTGCTGTTTATCAAAGCAGCTACATCTGGTGAGCTTGAAATTTTTTTTGCTGCTTTAATGAATCAGATCTTTAACTGATTTAAAGCTACTTTTCAAGTAGATGCATTGTTTTTCTATTACATATGGAAGTCTGGAAGACTATGAGCAGTTGAGATTTTTGGCCTTTTTTCAAGGTCCAAAGCATTTCATCTCAATCATTTTTGAAATATACATAGGTCTTAGCAATGAACATATTGGAGTAATTCATGGTTTCTGTTTGTTTATTTAATTAAACAGAAGAGAAAAAGAAAAACTAAAAAAAGGGTAAAGCAACAACAAATGTGTATTTGTGTGTATGCTTGAATACATCTCAAATGTAAATGCAGATGCAAAATTTTATACCAAAGGTTCAATAAAGGATGCACTTGTTCTGTTTAATTAAACAAAAAAGGCAGTATTAGATATTGATATAGATACAAATGGGGGATGCAGTGGCTAGAATGCTATTCTTTTCAACTATAACTTATGGTTCTAAGAATTTGTGTTTTTAAATAAAAATGTAACGGGATTTGCAGAATTCTTTTTACATGGAATGGAAATAATTTGATATTTTAAACATTGAGTGTAGAGATCTGGGAACCCCAATGTATGGGCTTATATACAATGTTCACAAACATTTCCATCTCAACTGAGTTAAGGTTATTTTTTAAAAAATAATAATTTTAAAGCATATGCATTCTGCAAAGTGAAAAACTTGTCTCCAAGATTTTCCTTATTTCCCAGAATGCTTCTGAGCACCAAATGCTCCACTATGTCTCCTAAAGCATAATAAGGGTAGATAGCTAAAGCATAGTATTGTTTGAAAGTGTGCCCACTTATTTAATATAAAGGTATGGACAGATAGTTGGGAACATCCTGGCAGCAGAATCTTTAGGACATGGCAGGTATCATTCAGGTAACTTAGTATTTGTAAATGGTTATAGCCCTATGGCAACCACCTGAGAAGCTTTTAAAGAAGAGGTTGGGTGGCAGCCAGGGGATTTTTATTTCAGGCCTTTCCTGCACTGAAGTTGGCCTTTGGTGGTTTGTCAGTCACTAGAACAAGAGCTAGTGGTGAGTTTCCTGGCTTTACAGGTTCTGCAGGAGGGCAGGAGGTGAAATAAGCATGCAAGGCCTTTTTGTTGTGTGGCCATTATCTGGAAAATCCCAGAAGGCTGTTAGTTAATTAGAATTTAACCAAGGTTCCTGGAAACATGATATATCCACTGTAGCAATTAAATTTAGCTGTCCTTGGGGGTTTGGATAGAAATCACAGGAGAGGAGGACTAAGTAATTAAATTAGCCTACTGCCCTGTTGTGAGACTGGCATCCACTGTGTGAATTAGCAATTAATGTGGAGAAAAATAGCTGGCCCTTTTATAAAAAAAAAGACTTTAGCATCTTAGATAGAAGATTGCTACAGGTAATTCTGTCCCCCAGAATTACATACACACATCATATTTTCCATTTTTGGAGATCTATTTAGACCACCTTTTAGAAGGATGGAACATCACCATGCAGAAATCTGCATTTCTGAATGACTGCTGAGCACTTTCCTCTTCTTGTCTGTGGCTCCTCTTCTGTCACTTCCCAGTGCATCTTTCAGCAAAACATTGTTCTCTTTCATTGGTATGATTGCACATAGTTAATCATGAAGCTTCTGCTAATCAATTTCACTAGAGCTTGGGAAACAATCCAAGAAAAACATCCTTCTTTCCACAATGCATAGTTAAGCTATAGAATTAATTGCCATTGAATGAGTTAGCAAGCAGATAGTGCTTAAAGGGCAGTTGCTAATGTTGATCCTGATAAAAGATTGCCTGTAAAATGATTTGTACCATCAGTGGGGTAGCCAAGTCATTACACTGCTGATCTGAGCCCTAGGCAAGCAATCAGTGTTGGGGTCAGAGTAAGCGCAATAAAAATCTGATTCTTTGGCCTTGATATATCTTTTCTACTCTGTTCCCACTGATGCTAAATTCTTAACTAGTTGTTCTTGGCGGTTCCAGTTTTAGGTCTGGCTCATTTTCTTTGGGTTGGAACAGGGGCCTAGCAATTTTGAAGTAAAATTTTGTGACCATATATTCGTCACCATATTCTAGAATCACCATATTCTAGAAACATATTCTTGTCTTACTTCCTACATATCCTCTTGATCTCATAGACTCCTCTTGTGTCTTTCCTGTTATAGAAGAGAAGCAAACTGCATTATCACATTGCTGTTGTGATTAACTACCTTGGGCACTGCATTTCTTTGGGGGCATTGCTGGCAGCTTTCATCCTCTTCATGCGACTTCGGTGAGTATGCATGAAGGTATAGGCTTATCAGACGAAACGTTTCTCCTTTGAAACTTGGCAGCTGGAATGCATGTATTATTTGTGCCTTAGCTGCACTGTGCCTACACTGTCCACGGAGTGGTTTCTTTTCTCCTGCAGGAGTATACGATGCTTACGAAATATTATCCACTGGAACTTAATCACTGCTTTCATCTTGCGGAATGCCACATGGTTTGTGGTACAACTCACCATGAATCCAGAAGTGCATGAAAGCAATGTGGTAGGTTCAAGCTGAGTTCGGCACAAAATACTTTAAGGTACAATTTCAGAAACTGAACCTTCAGGATTTTTTTTGAGGTCTTGATTACTTAGACTGTTGTGAAAATAAAATCTTAAAAAGATCATAAAACTATACTAGAAAGCACTATTGACTTTAAAGATACTACAGATAGTGAAGCTTCTAATTAGTTTGGTGGCAAAGGACAGATTTCTTATGCTAAAACTCTAATTTGAATCCTTGGCATTAGCTAGAAAAAATATCTGGAGAGACAGAAACGGTGCAGCATAGCCCAGCAGTTTATTAATATGGCCTATGGTCCACATAAATCCCTCAGAACAGGTGGAATCAACAGTTATCATTTATTTATTTCTGTTTTGCATGTTGGGAGGGATCTTAAGCAGGCTAAACTGTTGCCTTAACCTTGCAGGAGCTCAATATAAACATTCTACCCTTTAGGATCCTGATCTCCCCATCGATAATCTGTTTCTGGCTATGCCAGTATTTTGAAATCTGGACCATGACATTTTTTACAAAGTCTGGTATAGCCCATACACAAATGGTGCTTTTTTCAGGATGCAACCAGAAAAAGCACCTTTGGGACAACCATGACCTGGATAAATGAGAATCTCTAAGACATGGACAAATAGCTTAATTTATTACAGGCTGGCTACCTATTTTTATTTTTAAAGGCACAATTTGATGGATTGCAATATGACAACATAAATGGTTGAATCAGGCATCTCTTTAAGGGAGGAAAGAACCTATGGCTTCTCCAAATTTGATAGGTTGCAGTTCCCTGTGTACATGATGGTTGGCCTGTCTGATGGACCTTGATGGAAGATAAAGCCCAACAATAAATGGAGGATTATATGTTTCCTACCTATTCTGTATGCTTCAGAAATGAACCTGAGGATTATATATCAGCCTGAAATAACAGCACAATCTTTTGCTGTAGATACCAGTCTCTAATAGAGAGTCAAAAAAGCTAATATGCTAGTCGTAGCATATCACACATACAAAGGGGCAGGACTCCAGTTGCACTGCCACAACAGTCTTGTTGACATCTGCAAACACTGTTGGCTGTAAAACTAGGAAGTGTGTGTGTGTGTGTGTGTGTGTGTGTGTGTGTGTGTGTGTGTGTGTGTGTAGGAGGAATCTACCTAATTTTTCCTGCAAATGACTGAGAAATATATGAAGGTTCTTTCCTATTTTTAGACCCACTTAATTTTCCTGCTTCTTGCCTTCTAAGATAAGCCAATACTTTATTTTAGATGTTGTTTTCCCTCATGCTTAAAACCTCACAATTTGAAATGTGGCCTGTCTTCACTCTTGGCTTGTAGTTTTTGGCCAGATAATATAATTCCTTCTTATGTAGCACTGCACTCCTTTTAAATGATTGGCTCATTCATCTGAGGTTGCTGTTTCATAGACATGACATTCTGCTCAGCAGTTTCTGTGGTTTACAGTAATCTTGTTACAAAACCAATTTTAGGAAAGTTGCGCAATTTAAACTGTAAAAAAGCAACTCCAGCACATTTAAATTCCAGGCATATTGCTGAATGTAAGCAGAATGATTGGCATAGGACAAATGTAAATCTGTCAAACTTTTATACAGAAAAATAGAATAATAATAAAAACAAAATTAGAACAATAAGTTGTGTTATTAGTGTTTTAATGCTTGGTTTCAAAGTAACAAAAAAGAGGAGAAAGAATTTTTTTTATTATCAATTCTGGCAGTTCTAACTTGATATCTTTTTATTAGTCTGATTGGCAAAATACTGTATGGGATGCTTTCCAAAAATTGTTTGTTTAGTCAAATTGTTGCTAGTCTGGAGCATTATGAAAGAACTATAGTTGGAAACAAAGTAGATTAGGACTTTTTGTGCCCAACATAAACTTTCATAATTCGATGTATTTTAGATAAGATATCCTACAATGCCTACCTATGGTGATGAGAAGGACAGTTCAGCACAAGGAGGACATTAAATGAATTTCAAATGTTGGCAGGGTATAAGAAACTGCATAAAAACTTGATTATGGATAGACTTTGCTTAGTTTTTCTTTATTTATTAACTAAAAGAAAATATGGAGCATTCCCTCCTCTAATTTTTCTGATAACAACAACTCTACTAAGTAAATTGAGCTGAGATAAAATGACTGGCTTTTACCACACCTTAAGCATAATAGTTCCTTGATCCTATACCATACTTTAAGTATAATGGTTCTTCATCAGCTGCCTAATCAGAAGCTTCCTAGAACTCTCATTAATTAATTCTGCTTTTCCTTCACGCTGTAGCCATGGTGCCGTCTTGTCACAGCTGCTTATAACTACTTCCATGTCACTAATTTCTTCTGGATGTTCGGTGAAGGATGCTATCTGCACACTGCTATTGCTCTCACCTATTCAACAGACAAGCTGCGGAAGTGGATGTTCATCTGTCTCGGCTGGTGTGAGTGGCAAGGACAGGGGTGGGCAATTATGGCTCCTTCATGACTTGTGGACTTC